>LSSN01000771.1:37679-75124 GCA_001970855.1 Smittium culicis | reverse complement strand
GAATTCCATTGGCGCTACTTCCCGATACCACCCAATAGCCGCATTATAAATGTGACCACCCAACTATTTTTCTGATACTACATTTAATTCGCTATGTAGTATTACGCCCTATTTACTGCGTGATTGTACCCTTCAGCCTTTTTATACGCAGAAATGCTAATTAAATTTCATGCTTATAATACACACTTGCATCTTTGCCAGCTCAGGCTTTTTCCCCCCAATAAATAATTTCACATTCTTCAATATCTTATAGTCACTCGAGCCTGACTCTCTTTTCATTCGCTATTTCACTTAATAATCTCTCTCTTACTCCACACGCTAACCTCTTAAATTTCTTATACTGATATTAATAATGTCTTACTGAAAATCCAATTAACCCACTAACTCACTCACTTATTTCGTACGATATTGATAAAAAGCCCTTTTTAATGCAATTCTACTATGGAAAACCTTGTAAAAACAAACCACTCCACCTAATTAAAATACTCTTCCAATTATTTACTCTGCGATTTATTTACTAATACATTGTCTCCACCTGCCAATCTTCATTGTAGCGAACAATTTCCTTTTGTTTATTGGCTTTTGAATTAAATATCGTGTTTTTTCTAACATTTTAATCATATTGGGAATTCTGAACGAAGATAGTATAGTTTCAGCTTAATATTATTGGTTTGATTATTTAACTTTTGCAAATATTATTGGCAGGTTAGTAAAGGCATAACGTTTTATCCATTTTTTCACTTAATTTTGCTATTTTCATTTGTTAAAAGGAAGAAATGACTTTGCTCATTGACCATTGATTTTTTATGCGATTTTATACCTATCTACTTTACACTATAAAATGTCTCCTTCATAAAGAATATCACATACAATATGCAACATGAAATTACAATCAAACAGATCATATCAGTTGTTCAATTTTATTTGTTCCACAGCCCCTTCCAATAACACTATTCCTCTCCATAAAACTCGTTTCACTTTTGCATATATTGATACCAGTCTTTATGCCCATTTGCTCCTAACATTAATTAATTCAAATTGGTGCTTTTTTCTCTCCCCATCCCTTAATTATTTAAAAGTGAAAATAGCCACTAAACAACCAAGGCACATAGCCATTACAAATTCTTTAATTATAGCACTTTAAATACAGCGTAGAAAATGGATTGCGATAAAACTGGTAAAAAATTTTCACAACTCAACTTTGTGCTTCAGCTGAACATAATAAACATGTATAACAGCACATTTAGCATTATTTAAAGCTTGTATATTTGAGTATTTACTAACCCTATATTATTGTGTAGATCGCTGCATAACCATTTGATATGACTATATTTCAAAATATAGAGAAATTCCACATTAAATCCTGTTGATCTTTGTTTTTTTCCTAGCGCTTAAACACAAATAGTAGCTATCAATCAGCATAGCTAAGCACCTACCTTAATTAAACAAATGGCTTTAGATATTAAATACTATGCTCGCTATTACATTGCTAAGATTATTCCTCACCCTCCCCCCACTACCAGTAGATTCATTCTATAGGCTTCTTCAAAATTTTTGTTTTTTCTTATTAAAAAAATTATATATTAAACGTTTATTTACTTTTTTTATCGCAGAATTTTATTTGACATGATAACAATTAAGAAAACTGAAGTTGGTATAAGGCAAAAAAAAAAAAATTATCATTATTATTTTGCAAATAAATTCGTATTTCGTTCTACAAGCTGCGTATTTAATTGGAAATAGGACCAATCTAAAAACATAAATATCCGCACAGTCATTGCTTTAAGCGATATAACTTTGTGACATCGAATATTAACGTATAAAATATGGAAATTTTTTCTCAAATAATAACGCTTTCGAAATAAATAATTTTTGGAATATTTTAATACGCTCTATATTTATATTCTTCAAAAATAAGATTTCAAATTTACGTCTGTATAATACTAAATAAAAATTAACTATTTATTGGTGAATTTATAAAGAAAATTTTATATCTAATAATTTTATGCTGTTTTATTTATCACTACTCCTTAAACTATATAATAATTTTAATATTTTCCGATTACTTTAGAAAATTTTATAACTACAATAATTTAAATATAGTTATTTTACTCTTTGATTATATAAATTTTAGATGTTAAAATATTCTGATTTTTAAATATAGCATAGCTATCAATATTAAAACTCATATTACTGATTTTAAAACTACATCAATATTAAATTGGGTAATCATATTTATCTCAATATGGAATCTATATAACTTCATATTTTTTAATACTAAATTTATTAAAAAAATATTGGTATAGTACTCTTAATTTCTGAAACTGAAACAATAATTTTCGCCGAATAAGTGAGTGTTTTTTTTAATATGTAGCCTTTTATTTTTTTTGTCACTGAGATTTTATTAAGCAAATTTGAATTTGTAGTCTTTTTAAAAATTACGAAAGAAAATTTAAAAATCATCATTTTTCTTCTCACGTATATTTAGATTAAATGAAGGCTGAAAGATTTATGACTATTTATTTTTTTTCTATATCTAATTTTTTCTTTGCTAAAAAATTTTAGCTAGAATAGATTTGGGTAGTTACTAAATATTCGTTTTAATATTATATGTATATATGGTATGATGAATTAACACAGATTATACTAGAATAAATCTGAAAAATTCAGGAAAAAATACTAGTATTAACGCAAATATAAATTTTTTATAGAAAAATTATTCAAATTATTATATTTAATTTTTTTCCCGTGGATCAAAATCCAAACTACGTTTATTTAAAGTTAAAAATTTTATATTTATTTCTGCAAATTCCCGCATCATTTTTTCAGATTGTATTTTTTATATTCCGTCATATTTTCTACATAAATATAATATTATAAATTATAATTATACCTTTTAAAAACGCTGAATAATATAAGCAAGACCACCCAAAAAAAAATTACATACTTTATTGTAAGTGAAATGATTCATTTTTAATTTCATAATAAATTGGGGCTAAATAGGTATATTGAACTTTTATTAATTTTTCAATGAAATTATACAAACTTTTGGTCTATTTGAAATCTTAGTATACTAAATAAATCAAAATTTACTAATACTAGCTCCTTATCATAAAATAATGCAATTTTATTAATAACTAAATTGGTTACATGATTTTTATGACCTCGTGATTCAATCTATTATCATCAGCCCGAGTTTAAAATATAAAACTATGTATACTATGTAGGTATCTACGGATATTTTAATTACATATTTTGATCGGCTGAAAATTATTTTTATGAATTATTTTATAACATTTTAAGCTTATAATATACTTGATAACCCAGAAATAACATCTGTTATTTTTCTATTTGTTGTTATTATTATGTTTTCGCAATATTTTACTCTTTATAATAACTAAATTAGCGTATCAAAAAAAAATTGTTATTTTAATATTTTAGTACTCTTAACTCTATTTTTATAAATACTTTCTATTATAATTCTATATAACCATTGGTGTTTATTAGCCAAATAAATTGCTTTATTATAATATGAAAAAAAAAAAAAACTAGTAATTTTTTTAGAATTAAAATAGCAATTGTTCGAAAAATATCCCTTTTTTTTTTTTCCAAGGGCAGATTGATATTATAGTACTCAAAAATTATACCAAAAAACCAATTAAAAATAACAAGATATTATTTTTTAATCGATTAATTATTCTTAATTCACAACTGAATAAATTGATATCAAATACGGGTTATCTTTTTTTATTTGTATTTTGACTTGTTATTGGAATTACTGGTAATTTTAAAAAAAAAAAAAATTACTTTCAATCGTTAATAATTGATTATGCTTAAATAATAAGCCTGAATCGGATAAAAAAAAAATCCCCGACTTTTAACACTGAATATTTTTTCACTTTCGTAAATCTTGGAGATAATTTTATTAATTGATAAAACCGCTAGATTAATTACAAAAATAATAATATTCATTTTAATATAGACTATTATTTTCATTTAGCCTTTTTAATTTATTAAATATTCCTTTATTTAGATTTTTATAGATAAAATATGAGTGAATATATGAATTATTAGTCATAAATATAGGTTTTACGAGAAAATAACGAATATGATAGCTTTTTTGAAATTTATTGTTCTATCAGCTACATTAAATAATAGATAATAAGTTAAGTATCGTCAATGAGAAAATTTTTTTTAAATAATTATAATTGATATTTTTGATTTTTTCTCAAATTAAGCTCACTTAATTATGTATAACTGTGCTAAAAAGTGCAAATTATCTATAATTAGGACGGCATAAAAAAATTAAGAATTAGCGAAGTAAGGATTTAAAAAGCGATTAAAGCTTATTATATTGATCCTAAAGATGTATATCTAGTTTTGAGTTTTTATACTGAATTTTAATGTGAAAAAATATATCTGATTATTTTATTAAAAGCTTTTATCGAAATTTTTTGAATACACTTATATATATTGAGTTTCTTTAAAGTTTCTATATTATATTTATTATAAAATTTTTGGCATATATTGGATTGAAATATCATATTTTATTATTATTATTAGTCGAATTTATAATTGATTTATTAAGATATAAAGGATTGAAGATGTAAATTTATTGATATAAAAAAAAGCGAAGAAATTCAGGAAGGGAATTTTTAATGTAAAATATTCAATTTATCAAAAATTGAAAAAATAAAATCATATAAAAAAGAATATTATCTTATTATATCGTCTGATAGTATTTTAAAAACCTGAAATAATTTCAGTTGCACATTTGTAAAAGAAAAAAAATACAACTTATATCAAAAACAAAAATCGAATAAATATTTGTTAAATACACTTGGAGGAAACCTCAATAGTATATTTTTCAATACAGAAGCTAGAAGGAAAGGCGTTTAATTAAACCTGATAAAATTATAAAATTATTATATCCAATAGGTATATCCATTTGAAATTTCTGGATTAATATGTATATTTGCTGTGTTTTTTTCCCCAAAAAAGACAATAAGTATGAAAATTCAACCCTTTATAGTTATCTTTAGCACATATATAACAAAAAATAGTTAGTAATGATAAAATGAAAATGAAAATAATAGTAATTAAAATCGTATAAATAATACAAAAACCTAGCTTTTCTTGATATATATATATGTGTTAATTTTTTTTGTTACTTTATTAAATTGATGGGATAAAAATCAGTACTATTTAAAGAAATAAATTTCCAATTTTAAAATTGATAATGCTCTTAGAAAAGATAATGAAAACTGCTTCGAATATTTTTAGTACTCTTAAATATCTTGTATTTATGCCTATTATTTATTAATTATTTTCAAAATTCACAATATTACACTTTGTAGAAAAAAATAAAAGTAATAAATAAAAGAGTCAATTAAATTCAGTTATAATAAATAAATAAAAATACTATATTATTTTTATGGTATTTTTTATCTTTCTTTAATTTTAAATGATGATTATAACTCCATTAAGTCATGATAAAGAGGTATCATACAGGTATTAACTTATATTTTTATTTTAAAATATACGTAAAAAAATCAAGATCGTCTATATGCTTTACGCAGAATTCATGTTAGATTGTGATAATCTAATTTATTATTTCGAGAAATAAAAAAATTGAAACTATATAATTGTTAAAAATTCTAATGGTTTTTAAGGGTTTTTTGTCTTATATAAGTTCACTAATTTATTTATATTAAAATACTAATTTCAACAAGATATATTTACTCCAACTATTTTTCTGCATTAAATAGGTGAAAAATTTTAACTTATTAAATCAAAATCATTTTTACATATCTCATTTATTTTTAATAAGTATCATTAATTTATGGATATTTTTGTTTAATTTTATTCATTAATCTGCGAAATTTTTGAGTATGTAATTTATTTTAAAATATTCTAAAAGCTTTTTTTTTTTCTCGATTATCTATCAATTAATAAAAAATAGTAACATAATTATAAATTTCTCATTTTTTTTTTTGCAGTGTTTAAATATTTATGAAAAATAAGTATAATATTTAACAAAAATCTCTATTGTATTTTTTTTATACGTTTTATAATAAATAAATTAGTATTTTGTTCGAAGTAATAAATTTTTGATTTATTGAATATAAAAAGTTATAATATATTTGACAAGATTGTATTATTAACATTTCTTATCATCGAATATGATGGTTTAAATTGATTAAGGGTTATATTTGAAAGTTTTGAATTAAAAAATTTAAATTACAACTAAAAAATATAGATCTAATTATCAAAATTTTTTTTAAATTAAATAAATTTTATTATTACAAATATTATACTATTTTACTAATCCAAATGATGTTAAAAAATATCCATCAATTTTCGCGAAAAAAATTTTTTATTTATAAATTATCGCTTTTCCATAATGTTAACTTTTGGATTTAGCTTGATAATAAGAATATTAATAATATTCATTTGTCACTAAAATTAAATATTCCACATTATTTTTACCTATTAGTTATAATCTATTCAAGAAAAAAAACATTATATTTCTTATTTATAAGTGCTTTAAGCGAGTTGAAAGAAATAATATATACTTTTGCCCTAAATTTTCCACAGAAATTTTTGCTTTCATCGAAAACTGTGATTAGAATTTAGAATAAATACATAAATTTCAATTTATCTACAAAAAATTAGAATATTGAGATGTATTTTACATTGTCTAATCCTGGATTTTTCATTTAAAAAAATTTTTCTATATTTAATAGTATTTTTTATTATTCATTTCACATAATTACTATACAATAATTAATTTTAATAATGATGAAATTAGATATTTAATAGTAGTTTTGAAATTTAATAATTTGAAATAAAATAGGTAATACTTCAATTTTAAGCATAATAAATATATATTATAGTGAATATTTTATCGTATTAATTTAAATTTCTTGAAATTAAAAACATTCAAAGGTTATAGAGCTAATGATTTTACAATAACATTTCATCTAAATAAACAGTTTAATAATATTTAATTATAACGGCATAAAAAAGAATTAATTGGGGTAGCTCAAAAAGTAGTAAATGAAATTCTGGATTACAAATATTCTCGAGTTAAATTAATGATAAATTTTGAAACTACAGTTATGCTTTAATATGATGAATAGGATGCGTAGACTAGATAATTTAATTATTAGCTTTTTTTAATTAATCCTAGATCAAATTTATAAAATTTGGTTAATTTTAATTATTAAATTTTGATTTCTTAAAAAATACATATTATCCAAAAGTACAAATATAAAAGGTTGAGACAGTTTGTAGCGATTAATATCGTATTATAGAACTTAAATCTAAATATAAAGTTTTAAGAGCCGTAGAATTTTTGAAAGTGATTTATTATGTATAGAAGGATTCATAATTTAACCATTAAAAAACATTAACGCAGATAAAATCACATCAGAATAAATAAATTTCGGAGATCAAATGATAGTATTGGTATGTGTTATTTGAAATTTACTGAAATTAATATGATATTTTTCAATTTTTTTAGCTTAATTCAGTGCCATTAAAATTGTAAAAGGTTTTAATTAATCTTTAAAAAATCTATTCAAATCGGAAAAAATTAGTTCTTAAATAAAAAATTGAAATTTTAAATTTCTTGTAGATTTAATATTTAATAGTTTATTGGGAGATATATTTTTTTCTTAGTAGATTTAGCTTGAAATGTGTTAAACGTATATATTCGGATTTTTAGTACAATAAATTCAAAAAAATTCTATCAATTCATTAATTGACATTCTCTTTATATAATTTTTTGTAAAATTTTAGATTATCAGTCGATGAGCGAATATAAAAATGTAAATATGCCATAGATTACCAAATGAAAATCCTAAAATCTCAATTTTAATTTAAAATTATATATTTAATTGGTTCGAATACCTCATTTTTACGTCTATATAATCACTGTGCGTAATATTTGTTTATTGGTTTAGGAAAATTAATGTTTTTATGATTTATTATGCTACTGAATTAAAATTTTATTAATTTTATTAATTTTGACTATTTTTTATTTTCTTTTTAAATTTGTTTTGATAAATTGGAACGAAAAGCAATATATTCTGCTCTTATACCTTTAAAATTCATATTTTTTAATGAATACTCATTAATAAATATACTTTTTAGTAAAAGAATATTAAACATAAACGTGCAAATTGTATTATAGTAGTTCTATAATAAATTAAGAAATTGAAAAAATTAATACTAGTATAAAAAATGATGTAGTGGTAATATAGCGGTAATATAAAAATGGATGAATTATTATTATTTAGCGGGGTTTACACTTATTTTTTGTTCATACACTTAATACCTGTGTGCTTCGCAACGCTTTGATTACTAGATTCAGTTATAACTGATAAAAAGAGTGCATTTTTTGAGATAAATAAGATTTTTTCATAAATAAATTAGCTAAAAAATTTATGCACTTTAATATTCAACGCTTTTAAAAATCAATTTGAATTAATCTTTTATAATTTAAAGCTTATTAATTATCTCCCGCTATTCTTTAGTATAAAAATAATAGAATTTAATTGGCTAAATTATGTGGATAAAAAACATTCTAACACCTGTGTGATGGTTAATAAATGACTTTAGAGTTTAGATATATGAAAAAATCAATAAATAAGACATTTATATTCATTTTTTATATATTTTCTTTTTTTAACTAATTTTTATTTGCATTTTGATATCTTTAATATATTTGTGTGTTTTTTATGTATTTAAATTATCTAATGATATAGAACTATAAGTGTAAAACAATATAAATTATTTTAGTGATCCGATAAATAGACTTAAAAGTTCATATTTTGTTTAACTATTGTATAAGACAACTTCTTCAACTGACTCATTAGAAAACTAAAGTCTTTTTATTTTGTTTTAGGTATCTCTTATATTTAGGTGTTTAGAATCTCTGGTGATTTTTTTTCTAGGTTCTTTTTCGATCTAATAAAAATAGCTTCACTGGAAAGAATGATTTTTACTACTGCTGCTTCATTTTTATCCATGTAAATGTTAGAAAGTTCTAACCCATACAGATATCTTGATTCCAAAAATTGTCTTTGAATACTTTTAAAAAATCGAAAATTATACAAACTTTCAAAAATGATAGATTAATTATCTTTTACTCAGCTATAAATTATAAATAAGCGAATAAGCTTAAATAAGATTTAAAATATTCTGCATCTGAAATAAATGTGTAGTATATTTTATTTATTGGTTATAAATGACTACAATTCCTTTTGATTCGTGGAAAAAATCCTTAATAGATAGTTTTATCTTATCTCCTGTTGTTATGGGGATGATGAGAATTAAATATCTTAGATAATTATTTTAGTTTCGAAATTAATTTTAAATATATTGATACAGTTAAAATGAGATTCAATTTTTGTTGATCTGCTTATTTTATTCCTTTTAGGTTGGAAATTTTGTTATTTTATGTTTAAATAAGCAATTTACAGAAACCCTCGTTTTTAACGATCAATTTTTTTAAAAAAGCTGACAAATGACAAGGTTCGATCTATGTACTGATTACAGCATAATCATGTTAATTTACACTCATGAAAATTTTGTACAAAGAAAATTCGTGAATAAATGGAATTTCCTGGAAAAAATTTATTTTTGTTTTTAACTGACTCGCCAATAACGAGTTAGAACATCTTCAAAACTCGCAGAACTAATGATAAGTAGATAAATAATCTAACAGTATAAAATCTTTTTGTTATATATTGAATTAATTATAAATAATAAATAATTCAATATATAGCTTATTATGTTTTAAAATTAATTTAAGGTTTTTTGTTCATCAAAGGGTTTAAAGAATCAGACTCACTGTAATATCTTATCATCGAAAAAAAAAATTCTTATAAATCAAAAGGCAACAATTTTTTATTAAGAAAAATTATCGCGAATAATGAGAGATACCTTTGTTTTATAATCATTTATTTCGGCCATATATCTATCGAAATATTATTTAATTTGAATTTTTCTATAAGAAAAATGAGTAAAGTATAGATTATTTGTTAAAAAATCTTTTTTTTAATAACTTTCTATGAAATTCCTGATTTGATATATATTTGAGTATTAAATATATATTATTAGTTTTCTCCTCAAATAAAATCAAAGTAGTATATAAATTCTCCGCATCTGGTTGTACTATTTTTTAGGAGCCATGATAGATATTTTTTTGTGACGCTGTATTAAGTACTTGTTTTTAATTTTCTGATATCAATTTATTTAATTTTATATTTCTTCCAGTTAGGAATTTCAGGTGTATCTAATTCATAAGTTCTATTTTTATATTTTAATTTCTCTCTATACTAAAATAAGTTTTTAAATATTTTTCTATTTATTCTTTATTAAGCAGTAATTAAAAGCTATTTTTTTTATCTAAAGCTTATTGGATAATTTTTTAGGCTTTTTAGACTGATTCAGTCCAGGTTTTATTTTCGTTGTTAACTATTTGATTATGATATTTTATAAAAGGGTTCATGATAGTTCTTATAATTTTAAAGGATCGGAATCCATTTTTTATCTAATTCTATCGTATCAATTTTATTTTTTATTTTTCCAAATAAAATCAAAAAATTTTTCGAATAATATAACATGAACAGAAATCTTTAGTTTATATACTGTAAATTTATCATATAATAATATTTTGTCTTTGCTGGATATTAACATCACGCCAATTGGATATATTTTTCGACATGATAGTATGTGACTCTTTAATAGAAACTTCATCTGATATGAATAGAATAAATAGATAATTGAAAATTTCGGTCTCAGGCATAAATTCTTGGTCTAGTCAATCGTCACTAAAATTACACATTTTTATGTATATAATTATATATATTCCCTTGTTAGTTTTAGCATAGGAGCTAGTGAATGAATCTTCAGGGATTCATTAATTTTTTTTTCGTTGTCTTTAATTTTTATTCCTACTATAAAATCATCTACGAAATCAATTGATTTGAATTTATTTTAGGGTACTGAAGTTCATTCTGTTAATTTCTTAATTTGTAGCAGTAGCGGTTCAATTATTAAAATATATAATAACGGGGATAGTGGATCTTCTTGTCTAAGTACTTATATTAGTTGGATTGGCTATGTTTCTATTAATTTTGGCAGAAGTTTTCTAATTAATATATATTATAATTTCAATTAAATTTGGTTCTAAAACAAAATTTCCTATGGTTTTGATAAATAGTTCCAGTTAGTTTTAGGTAATTTTTTTTATTACTTAAAATGAGTTGGATTTATATTGATCACAAAAAAACTTATTTATTCAAGTTATTTTATAGAGAATAGTTAAGTTGTGAAATAATTTTCATTTTGAAATTACTGATAAAGTAGATAAATGTTACATAAAAAGGGGGAAATCCTAAATTATATAGACAAATTCGCCATCTATTACACCTAAAACGCTCATCCAAGAGGAATAAAGGCGCTAGCAATCTTTTTTTTACTTATATAATTTAAAAAAGTCTATAATGTAATAATATACAGTAAAATAAATAAATTGTAGGATAAAACAGTTAATATATTCTTAATTCCAGGAAATATATCTAAAATAAATTTCCAATGGAATCTATCGAACGCATTTATTGGTACAATAAGATTATATATCCTTTTTTATGACTGTGTTTAATTTTAATGTTTACAGATAGGAAACTAGCAGAAATATACTGTAAAGAATGCTTCATTTTTTGAATAATTCTGATTTATAGAAATTTAATAAGTGAATATATTTTTGAAGTATATTGGTAATTATTTTAGTATAAATTTTATCATATGTATTATATAGAGTAATATTAATATAGCTCTTTAAGATTTTTACTTGCTGTTTTTTTTATATACTATTATCGAGCCACAATTATTTTATTCAAATTTTGCATCTCCACCGTTTTATTAAAAGCATTCTTTAAATGAGTGATTAATTTTTCTTTATAATTATTATAAAATACGAAAGTTAATAAGCTTATTATTAAATTTTTCCTTCAAGTTCAAAGTACTCTGTTAGCTTTAGATTTTTACTATTATTATGAGTTAGTAGTGACTGGCTATTATTGTAATTAATTCCAATTTTGAAAAGCTGAGAGTATAATTTATGGCGTAAATTAATAATTTCATCTTTTTAAGCCATTATTTATACATTTTCATTATAAAAAAAATTAATTTTTTTATATTTTCTTTTGCTTTGAGAATCCAAATTAATCGTTTGTTTGATTTTTTTTCTCAGCTCATTTGATCCTTATACGAATAATCATTCAATCAATTTTAAAAATTTTTTATTTTTATAATAATTTTTATATCATTTTAGTAGTTCTTTGTTTAATGATACTTTGGCTATACTGAAATTATAATTTATTATCAATGAGTTTTGAATTTTATTTTTAAGGCTGAATTTTCTGTGATTGAGGAAATTATATTTGAAATTATGTTTTATGGTGGTAAATACATATAATTTTGCGCAAATAGTGTTTAACTCTTGACTTTTATCATTGATTATTATGTTATTTAGTAGAATTATAGATTATCATTTTTAATTTTAATTTTTTCTTTCATTATTCCAATAAATTATTGAAAATTTTATGCATTGATAGTTAGAGAACTCAGTGGATCCAATTTAATTTATGTAGAATTTATTAATCACTTCTTTTGGTACCAGGACATGACCAATTTTAGATATATGTAGATTTTTCAGCTACTACTGCCTAATACGTCGGTTCTTTTGAGCGTATGCTCATAGGGCTCATGTTGATATTGGTGGTTTTTTTTGTTAGATTTTGATTTATATTTAATATAAAAATGAAGATTTTAAAATTTTGTATAAAAGGCTTATTTGTTTAAGCAGAGTGATGATTCTATTAATAGAAAGTTGACCAAAAAAAGCAAAGTTTTTTAAATAAAATACTAAATTCTTTAGTATAGTCTATTTGTCATTTTCCCTTTAACTTTTCCTATTTTTCGGTGATGTTTTTTTGTCGTTTTGTGGTTGTTTTTATAACATTCTATTTCATGTCAAATTTTATGAAATGAGTTGTGTTATACTTATTGCTATAAATTCAATTCATTAAAGTAGTTATTAGTGGGTAATTAATCTGTCATATTTAGTTTGAAATCATTATTATATTCAATAAGGTTAAATTTTAAAAAATGATTTTCATAAAATAAAAGAAAAATCAAAAGTATAGAATCAGATCACAAAGAGAATTCTTTTCGTGGTTCTACACTTCCACATATATACCTTCCAGAAAATTTTTTCCATCTGCGTATTCTTTCGTTTTTTAATGATTCACAAACGATGCTTTTTATATTGAAGCGATTGACTATAATTTCAGTAATATCCTATTCATGTTTATTGGTTATCTTTGATGGAGATTTATCCCTAAATTAGTTTTCTGCAATATTCATATCTCCAATTGTAAGTATATCTTATTTTTATATAATTTCATATGAAAATTTTTCATGAAGAGAATAAATTGTGTATCCTCTATCTTTTTCGTTAATGTACAGGTATAAAATGACAAATTTTATTTTATCATTATTTTGTGTTTTTAATTTGATGATATTAATCACTCAATAAAATAATAAATTATTAATTATTAATATTGGTCACTGTTATATATTTTTACAGTTTATATTTAGCAGAATTGTATATCTTGGATTTTTATACTAATTTCTTGTAATAAAAAGAAATCCGCTTTCGTGGGCTTTTTTAGAAAATATAAAAGCCTTCCTTTTAACATGTTTTCAGTTATGCCTATTATTTTAAATTTCGTTATTAAAATTATTCTACTCTTCGTCCATGAAATCATCAATCTCGATTCCTGAATGTGGTTTATTATCTAATCTTGACATTGTCTGCAAAAATGAAATAATGTACAATTTTTATTCACCATTTTTCAAACCATCAAAAATCTTAATCGTTAATCAATTGATTAGTAATAAATTATTTATGTTCTTTTCTGAGAGATCCATTCTCTTGGAAAAAGCATTTCTGAATTTTCGTAGTTATACTTAAAGTATAAATGTTTAATATTTTTTTGATAAAGTTATTTAGCAGTAAAATAGCATTATTTAACCAAAAACATATATAACTATTAAAATATCACCCAGCTATCAAGCTTTGGCAAGACTTTGTCTTCTTGTAATCTTTATTTTGGATTTCACTATTTGCTATATTTTTAGACTCATTTTCTGATTCTCCCATATATATAAGGCGATTAAATCTATCAATTTTATTAGGAAACATATTTATTTGACATTTAATTTATTTTTTCAGGAATTATCGATTATTTATTTTTATCCTATAATTCTTCTTATATCGCTTTCATCTCATCTCATTTCATCTCATCTCTTTTTTCATTTTCATTTTCATTTAGTTCATATCGCCAGATTTTTGAGCTAGAGCAATCATTCACATCTATGTTCTAAAACTTTCTAATTTAAGATTTAATTTATTGTGTTTTCTTGTGAGCTTTCTGATTCTGATATTATAAGTCTCAGGAAAATTTAACAATTGATTTTTTCTAGTTTTTATGCTCACATATCTTTTAGATTTTTCAGATGAGATATAATTGAACCTAGTATTCATTTTTTTTATAGGTTTACTAGAATATTTTCCATAGGATTCAAGATCTACGATTTTAGCAGATAATTTTTCTATGCCTATATTTTTGCTGTTTATTTTAGGTACGAATTTTTGTGTATATTCTATTTTTTTTTGTGTTTGTTTCTACATTTATATCATTTTTTTGCATTTCCATTATCTTTTTCAAAAAATATCTTTTTGAGATTAATTTTTTGATTTGACTCGCGAGTTCATTTAATTTTGTTCTTTAGTTTAATATCTGGACATTAATATTTCGGGTGATTGATTTTGTTTCAGTATGTGCATATAATTCCCACCACTTTCCAAAGAAATACTATTTTGGTATCGATTATTTTTAAAGCTTTCGGAATATCAGAATTTCGTTGTTTTTTTTGGTTTTTATTACAACTTTTATCTTTTTTGAGGGGTGTGAGTTATGCATAATGTGTTTAAGAGCTCTGATACCAACTGATTACCTTATAATTTTGAGGCAATCATACGCAGCCTGGTATACTTTCCATAAAACTAAGCCATTATACGATGGTATCATAATAAATTTATACTCATCACAGTGTTCTGACGTCTCAAGGAAATAAATACTTTTTAGGTTCCATTTAAATTTTTTTTTTTGCTTTCTATTAGATTTCGTAATCAATAATTTTAAAGAAAATTATATTAGGCTTAGTATCGATTTCAAATCATATAGGATTTCTTCCAATTAGTTCCAAGCCTGCGGCTTAGTCTTGAATTTTAAATCCAAGCCTAAATCCTCGCCACCCATGCTCAAAAAAATTTTCTGCTATTTTCTCGCTGGGATTTATTTCATTAGTGAAAATAGTTTGAAATTTGAATTCCTAAAAAATTTTTTTTTCACCTATTCCATTAATTTCTGGGGATTTAAGGTTTTTGGAGATTGCCTCTGACCAGCTTTGGGCCATAGAGGCGTTCCTACTGCTACCTTCAGTAGTCATAGGTATTAAAATATTATGGATTCCCAATTAGGGATCTAAATTCAAGTGTAACTAATTTACTATGAGCTATTATTTTTAGAGCGATTTGATTGGTTCGTTTATCGCAGGTTTTCAAAGTTGAAACGAGAGAATATTAACCCTTTCCCAGCCAACGCACTTAAAAATATTTAAAAATCATAATTGGACAAGTGTCGCGATTTGGCGTCTATACTGACAAATTCTGACAGCTGTATCAATTGTTATTTGACAACTCTACTGTCCAAAATGTATTAATTCAAATCTTTGCTACAATTAAACTTTTAATTTTTTATAAATTTATTGAGGAGGATTCATCCCTTGTTCGGATCATATCCCTTTTAAAACTTTCATAACGACAATACTAATGAATAAATAGCAACTAATAAAGTGCTTAATACTAAATAAAATAAAATAAAAACTAATTTCAAAATTTTAGTGCTCAGCCAATCATAATTTCAATTTTGATGGTAAAACTTACGTTACCGTATAAAAACCCACTAAAACTTAATCAATCCTTTTAACTGGCCCAACATTTTGCAAATTATAAAAACTGTTACTTTTAGTATAATAAGTTACTCTTGTAAATTATTATACGACACAAGTCAATTATACATTATTTATTATTGGATTGCTTTTGTTAAATAGCGAATAATAAATTATTATAATATACTGATTTATCAGTTTGTCATTTGGTTGGATATTTTTGGTAGTTCAAAAAAAGTCAACATCACTTGAATGGGTTAATAAATATGATATTTTAGAAGAAACGGGAGTTTTTTTCTTGGAAATTCTATTTGCTTATTTTAATTAGGTAAAGTTATTGGTTGTATAAGATAATTCATTTGATGATTTTACTAATAGTGTTAAAAAGATGATGAGTAAGAAAGTTTTAGTAGCAAAAGTTCCAACTGCTGCAAATAATCTCCTGTGTATGTAGAATCAAATAATTCTTAATCTATAAGTGTCTCGATAAAACTAGTAATTTTAACATCCAGAGCCAAAAGGATGTTTATAGCCTTATTTTTCAGGCTCTACTTTTTAGCCTCCACTTCAATAACGATAATTTGCGAACTGATCCCAGTACTTCGTGTTAATTTTGTGCATTATGGAAAAGTAAAGAATAAATTAAACCTTTCTAAAGAAAAAAAGGACGAAAATGAAATTGTAGATTCCAAAAAGAATACCGAAAAATCGATATCAATTGATAATAAGTCTCGCTCGTTAAAAAGGAATCCACCTTCTTCTAAAAAAATCAAAGAAATAGCTACTGACAAGGATCTGAAATCTATCACGCTTTTGGAAAAATTATCAAAATTTTCTGTGCCAAAAAACAGCTTTGCTTATTTTTATATATTTGGATCTATGGTAGCCTGTCACTTTCTCAGAGAGCTGCTAGGCTGGGATTTCCGCGGTGAGATGTTTGATTCCCTAAGTTCGCGGGATCCTTTATTTTTAAGCATTTTAAAATTCATTGAATGCAACTACAGCCCAAATAGAGAAATGTATAAGCTTCCCAGTCCCGATCCTCTTATAAAACTATGCGAGCCTTTCGTAGAAGTCATACCTAAAAGGCTTGTATTTGTTATGGGACTGTTTGCCATCAATGTTCTTATTAGACTATACGAAACGACTTTGAAGCAGCCTTTAAGTACTTCGAGGATACATGTTGCCCATTTCATCGCTGGAATCGGGTTCTATTTATTTGCTCCATTTGCTTTGATAATTGACGTGATTTACCTTCAGAGTAAGTTTGAAAATATCGTTTTTTTCACACATATCATTTATATCTTCTGTTTGCTTATAAAAAGAATTCACGCTTTTACATTGATTATTTGTACACAAATATAGTTATTCTCGGAATACTAATATACTTTTTCTGATATAATTTTTTTTATAACGTAGACAAAATTATCTCTCCTTCGCCAGTTATAGGAGTAATTTCGACTATAGTATTTTTTTACTCGCTATATTCACGTACTTCGTGCCATAAAATACTGTATGCTTTGAAGAAAAAAACAATTTCATATTCAAAAGAAAAATCGAATACTGAGGAGGCCGAATCCCATTTAGTTCCAATGGGCGGGTGGTTTTCGCTAATCTCGTCGCCACATTATACTTTTGAAATTCTGATGTACTTATCGCTGCTTGTTTTGTCCGGAATTAACAGCCCGACTCTATTATCTCTAGTTTTATGGGTCATCGTTAATCTAACTATTTCTGCAACAGAGACACATAGATGGTATTTGCAAACATTTGATGACAAATATCCTAGAGGTAGATATGCAATTTTCCCCTTAATTTGGTAAAAAAAAAAACATTCTTTTTCAACTATTAATTAAGGAGATATAAATGTTCATTCAATTACCAAGTTGAAACTTAATACAAATATAATAACCTTTCTTTATCAAAGGCTAATTTTATTTATTTTCGTATTTTATGAGATCGGCAAGGCTATTATATCCTAAAATTTAATCTTATATTGAAAATACACAAATTGGTTTTTTTTATCGTTATTTAATTACGTTGTTTGTTAATTCTTTCAAGAGCTATAAATATTCCTTGTAGCCACAAAAAAGGCTAACCAGTAAAATATCTAGGTGCTTATTTGACTTATAAAGCGGGTTTTATATAGGCTTACTAAAATTTAAACAAAGAAATTTTGCTGAAATAATCTTTATTTAATTAGTAGCTTTCAAAAAATTTTAATAGAGTTGATGTGAAATAGTTAAATGTTTAGTAAGAGTTTATTTCTTGAAATCTATGTTCTATGTTGAGGTTTGTATCTAAGCTAGCTCAGATCTTTATCAAAGTAAATATTAAAAGAAAAAAAAAGAGATGATGAAAGATTTTTTCAATTTAGTGATAGTAATTAAAAGAAATTCTTGTACAGAGTTTCGACTTTAGACTTAGATTCAAAGATTAAGTACCTTTTGATAGCTTTCCTGGTCTTATAATCAGTAAAAATATCAAATTTCGACATCGTTTCAACAATGTCATCGATATGCTGGTCCAGCAAATCGCAATTGTATAGAGCTTTAGAATAAGAGATAAAGAAGTGTTTCGTAAGCTTGAATTCTTTAGTCAATGAAGCAAGTTTTAAAGAGTCATCCCATATCGATTTGACAAGGGAAATGTTTTTATTTCTGCTTGCAGACTTGAAGAATAATGATATGATGTCTGTGTTTAGCGCGAGGATAAAGGGTGACTCTTTGATGGTTGAATCTATAATACTAGCAGAGTTTTTTTTGATGCCTTCAAGTGCCGATCTAATTTCGTTATCTGAATAGCTACTTCTAAATCGGGTTTGGTAAGTCAGGTTTCTGTTTTCTTCACTAATTTTGGCAGGATCAGTAAATGAACTTATACCAGTTATGTTCTGTTTACTGGGTTGAGAGTCTTTGGAGATGCCTTTATTAAAATAAAATCCAGGACTGTCAGATTTCCTGGTATTGTTGTCTAAACCACTATCATCAGTACTAATACGATTTTCATAAAAAAGTTTGTCGAGTAGAGATTTGACCTTTTCAGTTTTGGATTTATGAGGCGAATTGTTTAAAAGCTGAGATGCGTATATTAAGTTATTTTTTTTTACGAGGGAGTAGTAGTCGTTTACGAAGCCATCACAATCAATTTCTATTAGAGCGTCAAAGACTGATCCTATTAGTATAGGGGTGAATCCGATTGAGCAACCGGACAAGAAATCAAAAAAGATGGACAGTGGTTTGATGTCAGAATTTTTTTTGAGATGGTGCAAAATAATGCTGAGCATATGGTTGTTTTGTTCGATTCCTTTGTCTAGAAGTTGGTTGTAATATAAGTAGGCGTATCTTGGCTGTAGGGAAAAAAGCGAATGGATATACAAAGAGTACAGTTTATTGTGAACATGCTTAGGGAAGTTAAGTTCAAAGGAGTCGATAATTTTTTTAGCAAAGTGTAAGCTGTGAGCACGAACAAAACTGTTAATAACTCCAAATATAATGTTACTGGTTGATTTATGTTTTTGAGAGCTTGAGTATATGTTGTGTGCAACAGTAAACAAGTAATCTACGAAAGAATAGGCGTAGTTGAACTCTTTTTGATTTATTAGACTAGTTATTAACGTCGCGCAAAGGTTCAATTTTTGAAAATCAGTAGAATTTTTGTTAAAGATTGCAGCATTGTATAGAGACACGGCGTCTTTGTATTTGTGTAAGCGGGTCATATCTCTAATGATTAAGATGATAGTTTCATGATTCTCTACCGGTTTAATCAAATTCTGGTTCAAGTAAAGAAGTGCTATTAGATAGTAGTTGTACTCTTTTTCGAGGGCTTTGATAGAGAGGTAGAGTGTTGGGGGAGGCAGCAAGATATGATTTTTTATAACGGCTTTAATTGCAGAAACAGTAGCTTTGTAATCGTACAAAGTAATGTAAAAAGTTTTTTTGTCGATATTTAAGGTGTAAAATTGGGGGCGGTTTTGAATCGTATTATTTTTATTATGGAAAACAGGGGAATCTAGCCCATAATCTGTACCGTGATTAATGGTGGAGTATAGGCTTTTTGTAAGTCGGTGTATATCACCACGTTTAAGTTGATTGCTTTTATGAGTACGATGCATATGATATAAATTATTTACTCTACTTTCGAAAGAAGTTGATAAGATAGGATTTTTAATAATATTGTGAGCATAAATCATAGATTTCCGAGGGATATTAAGTTTTATATTTTTGGGTAGAATTTGATTGTTCGAGTAAGAAGATTGTCCATTTGAGTTTTCAGTTATTCTATTAACTGCAGTAAAAAGATTTCCAAACAAGATTAGAAAGTTTAATGGGACCACAGGAAGGTTTTTAGGAAGGGCGCATCTTGAGTTTTTAAATATTATATTGTGCTGTTCTTTCATTAAAAGAAGTACAAATACTTTCATTCCATGTGCATCGTTCAAAGCTAAGGCTCTGCTATTTTTGACATTTATCGAGTTTTGATTAAGGCCGGTATATAGCATTTTCAGACGTAAAAATAAGTAGATACAGAATTCTCTATGGGGGGGGGAGGATATCGGGACAGAATTTGGGTGATTCAATTTTTTTGCACTATGAATAGTTAATTAAAGCACCCTGTATCCAAGTGAGTACTCGGGCTAAATTCACAAAAGAAAAATGTTTGAATAACGGTTTTTTTTTTTTTGCAATAAAGGGCTTTGATGTTCGAAATCAAATTTAATATGTAGTAAAGTTACTGTTGAGGTTTCCTTTGCAGTTTATTAATATGGCCATTTAATCTAAATTTTAAACTAAAGCGAATATAGATCTTGCATTTGAATTCCCAGAATTAGATTAATCTGCCTACTAAGGCCAAGCAATTAGGACTTAGCCAATGATAATAGTATTGACTGATGACTCGCAAACTTATTGGACATCTATTATCACTTCAGGTTTAAAGTTTTCTAAGTATCTAAATCTCAAAACCCTCTACCTTTCAAATTTATATGTTAGATACTTAAGCCATTATATTTCATACTAGTCTTTGTGCCAACCTGGTAGAAGAAATAAGAGTGAAGGATATACTTATCATTTAGCAATTCCAGACATTCAAAGACAACTACTAAGCGTACGAATTTTCTTTACGCGCAAAGCTCAAATGGCTTAGGGTACATATGCACTTTTCAGCGATGAAATTTTGGATAGTTCAACATTGGGATCTTGATCGGAAAGTATCTCGGATACTTTGGGTAGTTAAACCCCTGTTTAGTGGACTACAAACTAGGCCATTTAGCTGCTCTCAAGTCTGAACATTTAGATTATATTGGCGATAAAATTATAGGGTGATTTTCTAGAGCTGTAGTTTAGAAAAGGCTTCATATGCAATAATCAGACGAAAAAATAGTCAGGCCATATAATATACTATCCAATAACATTAAATAACTCCTATCTTTATTCCAATAGATAAGACGGGCGCGCACCAAACACTAATGCTCCCATAGATATTAGTGTGAGGTCGCCAACTAGTGCAACGAATCTTTAGGCTAAATGTAGTTGAACTACTGCCTGTTCTGTCCAATGGGCTACGATTCAACATTATCCTAACCAAGAACGCGGCAAATGGGAGCCTAATCCCAGCACCCTCCTCAAAAGAATATTTTTTTAGATATTCACAACTAACGGATCTTAGTTGGCTTAACTCATGACCAGATTATGAAGCGAGCAAATAGCGTTTATCCATCATATCTATTGGTTGAAAATATTGATTCATTCAGTATACCCATTCGTCTCGAGCCTCCCGTCAATAAATGAGTTGGCCTAGATAGAATATAGTCTATTATCCTATTCCAATTATATTCGCTAAATACCAAATATAAAACCATCACATTATTGGATAGATAATGAAACACCCATTTCTAAATAGCGATAGGTCAGCTGAGTATTTGCTAAATTTCAAGCTAATGAAAGGATAGAAAATTTTTTCTAATGTATTAGCGACAAAAAAAAAAGTTTTCAAGATTTTTTTTGCATAAATATCGAGGCAGATTCGAGCAAATTTTATATCCTCCTATCTATCTCTTGTATCAAAAAATTAATCAGTAAGTAATATTTATTTACTATCCATCTGCGCATTTTTGATAAATATGTGCATTGTTCTCATTTTGAATCGAATCATGTATTAATTATTTATTATTGATTTCCCTTATTAGAATATGAGAGCCAAGTGGAAAAAGAAGAGAGTACGACGTCTTAAGCGTAAGAGAAGAAAGATGAGAGCCAGATCTAAGTAAACTCCCGAATCCAATCTTTTAGTTACCTCACGAAAGGTGCTATTCTGACTCGAAAATACCGGCCACATACAGCGAATTTCCTCTCTAGATTCATTCGAATATACTTACGTCTTTTTGAACGATACTATAAACAGTTTTTCACTGTGCGAATTTTCGAATCCTTATACCCCCTTTCATGGATTCGTTTTTACCAACATATATATAAAAAATTAAATAAAATCTGTTTAACCAAAAATATTGTCAATATCTTTAGTTAATATTCCAATTTACCCCTAATTCGTTTGGTTTGATATACTTCTACTATGAGCATCCCTTTGCTAACGACCATTTTATTTATATCTAATTTAATTAGCCCTATATGTGTATACATTAATACTGGAAATAGTGATATCTTCACTGGAGAGTATAGCGCTATACAGTTCTTGACACGGTTCAATAATGTAACTTCTATTATAAACTTTTACTTATATTATTTTTAACCACTCTGTCAACAGTGTACATCGAATCCATATTTTTTTATGACGATCAGATTCATTATTTTTTTCGACTGGTCCCAAAAACTTGCATACTGCCACCCTTTTTACTGTTCTTAAGCCTGATCTTCACATTCAATCGCGTCCGAAGATATCCATTTAAAAAATTAATAGCACGCCCAATTATTTACTGAAAAGCTCTGTATAATGTTCATGTATTTTTTTTCCTTTTTTTTTTATTAGCAAAAGCAAACCTTAAATTTTTTACGAATCAGAATTATTTTCTTTACGCTCACTCGAATAGCAATAAATTTGGCCAAATCCTAAAATCAATCTGACCATAATTTTCTCGCAATTTCTTGATTATTGGACACTTATAAACCGCTAATTATGGACTATAAGTCAAATAAATGATTTATTTAGATTATTCAGAATATTCATTGGATGATAATGATTTTCCCAGACAAAAATATCAAACTATAATTTCAGTGTGTATTTATTATTGTAGAAATCATATATTATTGGACAAAAAACTAACTATATCAAATAGCTGGTTTATATAAAAACTATTAGCGAGTCAAAATACTTGATGGTTAAAAGGTGATTGACTTTGTGGCGAATAACCCAGCACCCGATCTATAAATTTGCACTATTACCAACCCCGTCACATTTCGACAACCTTAATTTAGCTTTACTCTTTCCAGGGCCAACACTCTTAAACTTAATTAAAAATCATAATTGGATAAGCCATATATTACTCTTTTATTATTGGATATATATTATTCGTCAGCCAATAATTTATTATTATCTAATATTAATTTATCTAATATATATTTGGTTGGATAGTTTTGGTAGTTCAAAAAAATGTCAACCGCCCCTGAAAAGGTTAAAATGAAATCATCCAAAAAATAAAAAATAACAAAGCTTTAATGCTCAAGGATATTCTACGCAACTTACAATATGAAGCTCTGAATTATATTATCAGTATTTCAAACCTCTTAATATCTTAGCACCTGCAAATGGAGTATAACTGGAATGAAATAACTAAGCTGCTGCATAATTTTGAGAACGAAATCAGCGATCCTGTTTCTGAAGTGGAAAATTCACCTATCCGTCGTAAGTTCATTTTTAATTTATTTCATTCAGACTATATTTATCCCAAATAACTTATTAAAAAAATACGTCATCATTTTTATTTCTCTAGAGAGGAAAAGGCTTGCTGAAAGTGAGGATTTTAAGCGTATAAGATACTACGGGATATACCCCTCAGATGTCGCTTTCTTAAATTCTACTGAATCTGGAAAAAATCAAACCAATCAAGATAACATTACAGTACAGTCAAAAAATTCTGAGGATGAAGATCACATATACCAAACTTTTGGTTTGTTAAAAAAACAAAGACTTATAGCTAGTGAAATAGATCTAATTATCAACATTCTATTAAATGAAGGAAATAAGGTAGCGAACATCAATAATTTGATTTTATCTTTTTATTTAAAATATCAGCCTTTTTTTCAATACCGATAATATTTATCTGCTAGCTTACTCAAGATTTTTATAAGACTGTTGATTTATCTGATGTAAGCGAAGATAATGCAGTAGCAATAATAGACGCTATATCGCATCAAGAAACTGCTAGCTTCTTCAGTATCAAAACCTTCTTAATAGCTTTATCTTCATCCAAGGTAATTGAATTCTTATATGGAACTGCACCTTATTCTTTTCTCAAATTTCTTTTTCGCTTTTTATAGATTTCAATAATAGAAAATCCTTCTAGAGATCTACAGTCTAGTATCGCAAATATCGGAAAATCTAAACCAAAATTGTTCATTGAAGGCGTTATGTTCCCTTTAATGATAAATCAAAGTACTTGTATGCTTTTCGTAAATTTGCTCAAAATACCTTTACAAAATAAGATATATCTTGCGTTTTAATCTTGAATATACTTACTTGATATTTCTTGTAGTCTCTGGGTTAGGTTCTCTATTCTGTTCTATTGTCGAGAACTATTCGCATCAACTGGTTGAATTTATATTAAAGTAACCCTTACGCTTTATATTATAAGCTATTTTACTTCAAATGTGTATTAACATCATTATCATTTTTGAATGTTGAATAGTAATTGGAGTATTAGCACCGATTCGGTATTCAAATCTGAGTGTACTGAGCTAGAATTAAAAGTAATATCACAATTAGTAAACCTTAATCTGAATTTGAGTACCGAGACAATAGATAACTTTATATCTGGAGCTAATAGAGCTCTCGCTTCAAATAGCAAGTCAAAGAAGTTTGGACTACTACTAAACAATTTTGCAAAAAAACACTGTAGTTACATGAATCTTGCTCAGCTGAATCAGTATCTAATTGCTGTCGAAGGTTTAGAAACCTTTTTTAAAAAATCAACATCTAGCATTATTAAAAAAGAATTATCATTGAAAGAGTAAACACCTTTTTAGCAACGCCTCACATTTTTTAAAATTTGTTTTTGAATAAACCAGCTCATTTCATTTATTTATTTATTTTTATTGATTTATTTTATTTTATATCAGCAGTATTATTAATCAGGGCTTTAAAAAAAATTAATATACTTTTATAAAAATAAATTTCTTGTTAATAATATTTATTTTAATTTGTGAAACTTGTAAATAGTGGTTGGAAAGTTCTATATAAGTATTCTTTCTTTTTTTCCTGAAATAAATAAATTCCAAGGGCATAAATGGGTAACAAAAACAAATATCCGTAATCTATATAGTCAAAAAAGTTTTTTTTTTATTAATTAGATTAAAGAATCTTCACATTTCTAGCAGAGTCTTAGAGCCATCTGGATATAATACATAAAATTCCTCAGTCGTCCATGTATTCTTATTTTTATCCTCACGATGGCATTTGAGCACAATTTTAGCAACAACTTTCTTTGACCCTGAAATGTCAAATTCCACATCTATATTCCCCTTTACGTTGCTAACAGTTCCCTTTATCTCAGTGAACATGCTTGCTGTGTCGATATTCGATCCCAACTTTTCAATAACTTCTGGATCGTGGCGGGCAATAAATATCGCAGCAGTAACTGAACTCGACGACATTTTCGAGTAATTGAACGCGTACTTCAATCCGATTCCCCATGTGATTATTGATGCAACTATAAACATTGCGAACTTCTTCTTGTTACTCGTTGGCGCGGAAATGTCCCTCTTGATCGCAAAAATCGGATTGTCATATTTTGCATCTTCTATGGTAAGATTCGAAGGCTTTTCGATAATTTTGTCGAGAGGCTTCTTGAGGAACTCATCGCTGCCGAATTTGTAGCTCGATGAATAGCTTCTTGGAAAAGCAATTGCCTTCAAAGAAAAGCTAGACGCTAGCACTATTTTTGATCTTGTAGCTGATAAAACATTCAGTTTTGATCCTACTAATCCCTTTATGAAAATCCCGCTCATTCTTTAGATCGTAGTTTATACTTAGGCAAAAGTCTTAATATAAATAAATTTTGTTAGGTGTATAATTTTATATGTCTAAGTACTTGTAAAACAGATTTCTAAGCAATCTCAAAATACCACCCAATTTAATTCCTTTTTTTCACTTATTTATCTTTTATAAACTATTAACTGTTCATCCAATCCCCATTCCAAATCTCACTATTCTGCTTCGATTTCAGCGCCAATTACTGCTTAGCTATGTAGGCTGCTCATTCGATTTTTATCTGCCCATAAAACCTGTAAACGCCCATTGGCTGTCTGTTTTTATTAATTTTTTAGTAAATTAGGGCTTATCTTTACTGGCGATACTAATCTCGATTAATTTAAAGTTCATCACCAGCTTGATCCCTAAACTTTTCTTATTTTTTTCTAGTTAAATTTGCGCTAAACTTTAAATTTATTTGCTCCAATACAAAATTTCTAACAGCAACGCCTTTAAGACTCTATTTTTTTAAAGTTTTATAAATGATGGGCTTCTAGAAATACAACATTCGCTTTCATATTAAGATATCCGCCCACTAATAATGATAATAAGAATATATTTAAACTCAAGATTATGCGAATTTTTTGAAAATATATAAGCGATTCTTAGGTGAATCGGGACTTTTTTCTCTTTCAAATTCTATTTGATAAATGAATAAAGTAAATTTATTGGCTGAATATGATATTTTATCTGATAAAGCTTGCTATCAAGTTGCAAAAATAAGAGTAAACACCTAGTGTTTAGTAAATTTTTAATTGTGAAATTTACACTTTACGAAACAGTCTCCCATTTACATATATAGACATCTTATTAGCAGAGGAATCTTTTACAAATTTTTATCAGCTTTAAAACATTTAGAGCATAATAATTTATTGGGTGTATTCACATCAAGTATAGGCATTTTATTGATAAATATATGTAACATATAATAGAATAGAATAAACTTTATTAAACCCCGTGGTACTAAGTGTTTTTAGCTTTATCATTTTTACCAATATTAAAACTACTATGAGCAATTAAGCTATAAGAAAACTCCATCACTATTATAATAATAAATTTTTTTTTCAATCACAAAGTTAAAATTATACTTTTTTGATTATATTATAAAATATTGAGAATTCATTATACATTTAGGAAATATGTTCATATAATTAGATCAGATAAATGAAATTTCTATTAAAAAAACTTTCAGTCCGTCTATTAACCTAAAAAAAATTGTTAGAAAATCATACTAATACATTTTTATACTTATTTTTTTTTTTTGAATTTATACTATTTTTTTTACTGGCATAACGCACCTAAAAACCGGATGCCTTTATATTACCTATCACTCATACTCTAATTTTTTATATTGATATCTGTATACTGAAAAAATTGTATATAAATTTTGAACTTTTTTATTATGAAATTTGGTCAAAAAATTATGATACATAAATAAAATAAAATTTTCCATAAAAATGTTTATATCTTTAAATTTAAAATATCAGCATGGTAAAAAATACTGGCATTAAAAAATATTTATAAAAGCAGCACAAATGTTAATGTTTAATTTTTGAATAATTTTGAAAAAATAATAAATTAAATTAAATTAATGGAGGGTATCAGTTTATGACCACAAACTTACACCTGAATATTGAAAATATATGAAATAACAATTTTTCTTCAAAAAAAACAAATTTAATCGCGAGAGTCGCTAAATCACTCGAATTTTAACGTTGGAAATAAATTAGAGAAACCATATAAACATCAGTGTAACTAGAAATATCAAGATAATAAATTCCTATAAGAAATTGTTGTTATAAAAATCAATGTGTATTTTTTTTAAAGAAAAATCTTTAAAATATATAATTGATTAATTTTTTATTGGTATAGGTTAATTTCAAAACTAATTTAATTGGATTATAAATCTTTTGAAGTGAAAATACATGATTTCTTAAAATAAATTCGAGTTTTTTACGATAAATTCTATATAAATGCTAAAAAATTATGAGAAAATATCAAAATAGCACAAATGTAGATTTTATAAAATAATTCTTGTGTAATATAGATAGTGACATAATATCGATATAAAAATTATTTAGATAAGTGAATTAAACTGATATAAACTCGACAAAGTTATTAAGGTTTATTTAATCTAATAAATGCTACAAATCGATTAAAAATCATTAAAATGATTAATAGCTAATTCAGTAATTAAATATATCGCTTTTATAACTATATTAATTTTTATCTAAAATCATAAAAACTAATTTAATTTGACAAGGTAATTATCCCTGACGATAAATTTAAGCTAATATAATATATTTGGACTTACTTTTCCTCTTTTTGTAAATTTCTTACTCTTTATGTCGCCTATTTAATTAAAAAATGTTATAAACTACATAAAAAAAATTTTTATCTGACTATAATAAAATAAAATTGCATGAAGAATTATGTGATACTAAATATTAGAGTAATTTTTTTTGATTTTTGTACTGCTGAAACCCACAAAAAAATAATTGATTTTTGTCTTTCGGGAGCTACCTATAAAAAATATGATAATAAATTTTTAGTTATTAAGTCTTAGCTCTCATTTAGGAATATTTTAGTCACCATCTCGATATAAAAATTTTTATAAATAGGAGAATATATAATTAAGAACCTTTTAAATCTAAATTACCCACGATAATAATTGATTAAAGCATTATCGTTTTTTATCTTGTTTTTAAATTTCTTTCAATAAATATAAGATATCAAAATATTGATATTTTTCAATGAATTATGACGCAAAATTCCCATAAGTAAATTATTTAAGCTTTTGAATTGTACAGCTACTCTTTAATTAAATTAAATAATTACTATATTCTGCGATTAAAATTACCTCTAAATTTCATTTAATAATAAACAACTATAATTTCCAACAGATTTTACAGTTTTTTTTTAAACTTAAAAAAATTCTAAAATCTGAAAAAAATCTTTAAGAATTAAATATCTAATCATATTTTATAAAAAATCAACAATAATAATACTTTATCACATAATGCTCAAGATTCTGAAGATATTTTTTCTGCATGTGATCTATAAACTTTAGTTCTGATAGAGCTTAATAATACAGAATTATGGTTTATTAATTGTATCAACAACTAATTTACCATTATTTAGGGTTTATTTGAATATTTTATAATTAACGAAAATAATTATTTATAAAATTTGTTTCTATGAAGTTTTTACGAATTAATTAATTAATTTTTTGATATAAGGTGATATGAACAAGATTTAAAACCCAATTATTAGAACTCTTTAAGATACTTTAACAACCGAAAATTTTGATTTTAATCTAAAAAAATTTTATAAGATAAATTAAATATATAAATTATATTATTAAACTTGTTGATTTTTTTATATTTTTAAAATAAAAATTCTGTATTTTATTATTAATAATTCATTATTTTATTTATTTTTGGATTAATCATAACATTTTAATTATAATAAATAAAAAATTGAAAATTACATATTTTCCAGAAATTCAGCCATATTATATATTTAAATATAATAATAAATCTAATGAATTTAAAACAATGATTAATTTAATTAACCAATGCTAAAATTTTCTTTAATAATTATTTGACCCAAATATTATAAATCTTCAGGGTTAATATAGATGAAATCTATATGACTGATTTTTAATTATTTATTATTTAAAAAATACGAAAATATTTTTATTTAGCGTAATATTTTCGAGATTTAATTCTGCTGATTGAAAATAGCTACAATAATATATAATAAGATTAGTTTTAATAGTTTTCTTAATCTAAATTTCAATATTTTTATCAAATAATTGACTTTTTAAAATAATTATAGACTATTTTATATGTAAAATCTTTACTATGATCAAATTTAAAAAATTAAACCTCGTTTTCTTCAAAAAAAAAATTCTAGCAATACCGTAAATATCTTAATGAAAGTGCTAAAAAAAAATTAATGTTTTATACCACTTTAATTTATTATATAATAGTAATCATATAAAATATGATCATTTTTAATCGATATTATTAAATCATTAAGGTTTTTTATCAAAAATAAACCGCTTAATGATAGAAAAAAAAAAAAAAATTACTTACATTTCGAATAATAATACATTTAATATCTTCCAAAAATTTATTCGTATGATTTCAATTATAATATGAATAAATAACGAATGTAAAAATAAAATTCAAGCATAAAAAATGAATAAAATAGAAATTTTTTAAAAGCGATAGTATATAAAATTATTAATAAAAAATATAATACTGATATAAATCAGATAATATATAAAATAATGAATAAAAGCCTTTTATTAACTATTGTAAAGTTTAAAATAAAAATATAATAATATCACTAATTATTTGTATATATTTTCAATAAAATAAATTTAAATAAACTAAATAAAAGATTAAATCCTAGAAATTTAATTAATTAAAATTTTAATTAATTTAATAATTTTAATTATCGCTAAATAAATACCCATTTTTGAAGATTCCAATTTTTCATTGAATAGAATGTTGGTGTTTAAAAAAAAACTAAGTCATATTCCCAATAAAAATAATTAAAATTATGGAAATAATATAAAACTTTATTTTGAATGGAACACAATAAAAAAATAACAGGAAAATAATTAAACAATAAAAAATAAAATAGAAAAACTTTTGATTTTTTTTTTTCAAGTTTTATATTAAATTTATTAAGCCTTTATCAAAAGATTTTTTTTTTTAAAATCTTTCAATTAATAGTTTAAAACCCGATTCTATTTTCAATTATTATATCTAAATATTTTCTCTTAAAATGATTTATATAATCCTATATTCACCTTTTCCCGCGAGCTTATACCTGAAAATAAAATATCTTGTGTAAACACTTGGAGTATAAAGTATCTGTATATTTATCGGTTTTTCATGGAATTAGAGATAATTTTATTATAAAAAATTTCCTGAAAATCGTATATAATTTTAGTTTAATTCCTATAAGAAAATTTTATAAATATACTATCAGGTACAAGCAATAATTTAATATAACGTGTATTGGAAATTTAAACTAATAAGAACAGCTATGTGCTTATCCTAAGATTATTCCACGTATTTTTCTATATACAATTAGCTTTTTTAATTTTTTTTCTTGGATATTTAGGTATTTTGAGAATTTAAACATGTTTTTTTGATCTCAGAATTGGCATATTTTATACCAGGTTCAAAAATAGAACCTGAGGATAATTATAGATATTCCTATTAATATTATTAGATCCGTTCAATTATCTATTTAACCATTAAAATAAACCAGGTTAGTAAATTAAAGATGATACTTAATTATCTAAATATTCTCCAAGTTTTATGTTATTTGAATATCTATTAAAATACGTGACATTATATCATTTTTATCTTTAAATCAATCAGAGTTAAATAATTATCCAACCGAATTTAGTTTATTATTATTAATAAATTAACTAATTTATTAATAACCACTTGGTTTACAATTGAAAATATTCAAAGTTGTATTACTTTGATTTCTATCCACAAACACAACATTTTAAACTTAGAAAACAAAAAAACAATAATAATCGTAATGCATATAAAAGTGTTATTTGTTATTTTTTGGGTTCTAAATCAAAAAAATAATTATTTAATGATTCATATTGATTCAAAGTATAGTTTTAAAGTTTAGCGATAATAATTATCTAATATGGCGCTTATAAAATTAATGCGATTAAAGGTAAATTTTTACACTAAACACTTTCATTTTTAAATAAAGTATCTACAGTTTTTTATCGAGGTAAAATTAGATACATATATTTAGTGCACCTGTATTTGGAAATTTAATAAAAAAACTTTGAATTAAATCAATTCAAAATTAAAGTCATAAACGAAAATTTTAGATAATAATCGGTTTTTACTTCAAGGGTATAATTAAGAGATGTTAAATATAAATTGGTTGTATTTTTCAGAGTAAAAATAACATATTTGTCGAAAGAATGGGGCTTTTTAATTTTAATCTTATTGAAGTGTGTGTTATAAATATAGAGGATAATGCTTAAATTAAAGCTCATGTCCAAAATACTCGCCTTATGGGATTTTTATAATTGAAATCGTACCATTATTTATTTTCAGAGGATATACTATCTTAGATAGCAACTTTACTGGCCGCTTTTTCAGGATTCGTCGAAAAATATTTAAATTGAATCATTTCGAGTCGATTATTGTCCTCATAATAAGGCGATGGGCAATATTTTTTAAAAGTAAAGTAAAATAGGTAATAATTGTTTGAGCTGTATATCCTAAAAAAATCATGAAAAATGATTCTATACCGATTTTGATTTAAAAGATTAAATCGATTGTACATTAAAATTGTGATTTAAAAAAAATATAGAATTAAAGTATATTTGAACTTTTTTTAAAAAATAAGATGTTTTTTATTTCTGTAATTATAAAGTAAAAATTCTACCATTCTACCATTTTACCTTATTACATTAGATGAACATTTTATCTAAATGGTTTTATGTTTTTACTAAGAATTATGTTTAAATACGATTAAAAATGTGACAGATCTTTATAAAAACACACTTACGTACTAGCAAAGATCCACTTAGTGTATAATTATGAATATACTAGCGCATATTCACACATTATATTGTTGATATTATGAAGAATATTCAGATAAAGTAATTTCTTTACTGGTTAGCTGAATATATACGAGAATTTTTTGGTTTTGTATTCTTAAACGAGCAAATCTAGGATATAATAATTTTCTATATTAAGTACAAAACCCAACGTTTTAATCAAATTATAAAATTAATCTATTATATGATAATATGGTAGTATTTTTTTTTTTTTTTTGGAGACCAAGATTGGGCTATCACCATGGATATATGGATCGCAATATCAAAAATAATAATGATATTTTTATTAATTTAATTTTATTATTTTCTATAAATAAATATAGTGTTTGATACTTGCGAGAAAAAGAAAGTACGCTGAAATTATTATTTTAAATAAAGAAAATCTATGTGGTTCAGCTTATTATATACTTTTTCGTGTCTGGTTTTTTCTTTGAAAAACCAAATATGTTAATAATAGCGAAACTAATTTAAGTTTTATATTACGAGTTTGGCTAGCTGCATATCTTTTTCGAGAATTAAATTTGGCACTTTAGTAATCCAAAAATCAAGCCAAGTTACGTGCGTTTATTGCGCAGAAATTAATTTTACTGTTAAACTTTTTATTATTATTTTTGAGTGCTGTAATAAACATTTTAAATAGCATGCGACAAAGATATAAACTGATTTAGGATCAAAATAGCTCAAAGAAGCTATTCAATGCAGCGTTATATCCACGAAAGGGGGGTTAAGCTATGGATAAATTAGTGGAAAGTCTGTACTGTAGAGTATCTTTGTAAATCGAAATTTTACAATGTAAAAATAAGTATAAAAATAATGTTAAAAAAGGCAAGATGATTTAACATACTAGTGTATTTTTTGTGTTTTAGGTGGGTTAGAGGGTATTGGTAATAAAGGAATTATTAGAGAAATAAAAACTATGAAAATGATTGAAAATAAAAATAAATTAGTTTTGATCTAAGGCAATCCAGTCCCTGATGCATTTATGGCTGGAGCCTCTGTATTTTTTAGGGTCACAGATACATTTAGATTTGACATCGGATTTTTCGGGGCAGTAACCCATAGCAGGGTGGTAATAGCCAACGTCGCTGAAGTAGTGGACTTGGCTTTTTTCGAGGAACATGGCGACGGCTATTGTGTGGACAGGAGCATCACCCCAGCGTTCGTAGAAGAAACCGCCAGATTTATCGAGGAAGTTGAAGTAGTCCATGTATTCTTTTGAGCGGTAGAAGTCCAATTTAACGATTTCAAAGTTACTCCAGAAGTGGCAGCCATTGTATGTACCTTCTTTGTTTTTGACGTAGTTAAGCAAGTTACGTTGAGGAACCATTGATGGATTTTGTTCCATAAATTGCACAGTGGTATTCCAAAGAGTAGGAACAGTAGCCATGTATTCTTCAGGAGCCATGATGAAACCGTAAATTTTATTGTTTTCTTTCATAAACTTGAACGGATCATATTGGAAGTCGCAGAAGTAGTTGACGTCAGGTTCGATACGCCAATAATATTCAAGATCTTTAAGGAGGTGATGACGGAAAACAAAACCAGATTGGAAGCGGCACATAAATCTATAGCTTTCGCTCTTAGCATGCATGTAATCAGCAGTATTGCGTCTACGGCGGGCTTCTTCTTGATCAATCCAATCAGGATAGTTCCACGCGTCACCTTCAACCAAACCGAATTGGACATCAGAACTGACTAACTCTCTTACGCCATCCTTGAATTCATCAGTGAAAGGAACATCGTTCAAGAAAATGTATGGGTAGTGGTAGTCACGGTTGAATCTGTCCTCGATTTCACGAATAGTCTTACGCATACCGAATAAGTCGGTGTTTCTAACGAGAGCAACGAAGGCGGCCTTTTCGAGTTCTTTTGGTTTGACGGCTTTGACATCTTGTACTTTTGGCATGGATTCAGCCTTTTCAGCATTCTTAAGAGGTGCTGTGGTAGCAGCGGAAGGCACTGATCTGTCGTAGAACAAAAAGTTTACAGATACGGTAAATACTACCATCAGCACGACGATCTGAGTTAGCAGAACGAATCTGCGTGGAATAAAAAACATTTTAAGGTAATATTACTCCAAAGGGTGATGGTGTGTATTATACTTGATCAACAAAAGATAGATAAAAACCACTGAAAAGAAATAAAGCAGAAAGATAAATAAGCGTTTGGGTAAGAAATAAATACTTTTTGTTCTAAGAGTAAGAATAGAGCGAGTGGAAAGGAATTAAAAATTTTATTTCCAGCATTATGTAAAATCGGCAGATTTTAGGAATTATAAATCAATTTATTTGGTTCCTTATTATACTTCAACTGGGATTTTCAAATTTACGAGTTTAGCTCATTTATGTTGAAAAAAAAAAAGAGTTTAATTCGCTTCAGAAATTCCACTTTTTCACAATGTAATGAATTTTTGAAGGCTTTACTCCAGCCTAAACCTCACTACCAGCTAACTCTTCTATTGAGAAATAAAGCTGCAAAATCCCCACTCCAAAAGCCAGAATTTTTACACAATGGTACAGCAACCGCGTACACTAGACTCGACATAGAATCCCCGAGAAGTAGATATCACTCCGCTATTTGGGATGCTATATATAAGTATATGTAGTATACTCCAACAATAACATATTCGTGCCGTTCACTTAGCAAAACAATGCACCTATCTATGTACTCTGAGAATTTATTTCCAAAATCTCATCTGCGAAGAGAATTAAATTTCGTGAAAACGCTTTATGGACGCATCTAAATATCAGCGCATCAGTTCAATATAACCCTCTCCCACCCAACAAGTTGTAAAAAATTGAATTTAATTGATTCGTTTATTATTTATAAGTAAGTTTATTATTTGTTGATATAATGCAATAAACCAATAACTATTATCACCTTTGAATTAAAATATTTTTATTGAATGCGGTTAGTATATTTTGTAGGTCAAAAGTAGTCTACTGCCTGGGAAAGGGGTTAGCAAAGCTATACTCGCAGCTCAAAAAAGCACAAATGCTAATGTACATTCAGCTTGTCGGTTTTTTTTTTATTATGGGAAAAATCAGCTTAAAAAAAAAGACAACAGATCTGTTATGATTAATTTGAATCCTAAAATATCGCATTCTCATTAGATAATCATAATTAGAATTTCCTTCCTATAAATGCTATCGATCTTCGCGACGACCAATAGATGCTTATTATTTTATCTAAACTGAAGTGCCAGTAGAATTAGAGCGTGCGCATTCCTCAGCTCCACAGGAGCCACTCGAATACAACACTGCTTCCAATAAATATACAATATTTTTCACGCGTTTAAGCGCTATTGGCCTGATCACATAGCTTCTTTTTTTTTGATCCAAAGAAAAGAAGCCCTAAGTAACCTTCGCACAGCACTATATCTATAGGTAACACAAAAATACCTTTTTAACCCTTTACGGTCTAACACTCTTTAAAAAAATGAGCATATTATTTCGTTTATGATTTATAATCAAATAGCTATTTGCTGATAAATACAAATAGCCAATAATTCTTATTTTTCAAGAATTAAATTATTTTTATTGGACACAGCAAGCTATATTTGGTAGATAATAAATGGTCTACTTTCCATGGAAGGGATAAATAGGCTCATTGCGGAGATAACCACAATTAGCTAATTCTCCGATTAAAAGAACATTCGCTCTGAATGGCCCAATAAAAACTAGATTCACAAGCTAACTTATTAGTCACCTTACCAAATCTCACTTACCTCTATTTGAAAACCATTTAGCAAACAATCAAAAAGAATCTCCAAATTTTCTCAAATCTAAAATTTAATTGTAACAAACTCCACATCTTTAAAATTAAACACATAGCTCTCCATATATATTATTTTTACGCCGCTTAGCAACTTACTTTATTTTTTTTTAGCTTGCAACCCCACTAGACTGGCTATTATTTGAAGCTCTGGTTTTTTACATTAGCTATTTTGTCTACTTGTATATACTAGTTATAATTAGTGATTAAATCAAGCGTTTCTGTGAATTCATTGAGGCATTTTTTTTAGTGTGAATAAGACGTCTATCAAAAAAAAAAAAATTATACTAAATAATACAAACAAGTCGTTTTGTTAGGCAATTAATAATAGACTAATTTAATAGATTAAATATCGCTCCTCCTAATAGTCTCGGATATACTTAACTACAGATAATTAGCATTCACTTAAAGCCAAACGAACTTATATTAACCCTTTCCAAGGTACCAGGCTGTTTTTGGCATTCCTAAAAAGCCAACTGCATTCAATAAAATTAAAATGTTTCCGAAAATATTTCGCTTACTGGTTTATTGTAGAAAAAAAGCAAATAATAAATCTGCATATAAATTACTGGCGAACTAATGACTTCATCTTTTTAACCCTTTCCGGGGCAAGTACTCTTAAACTTTTTTAAAAATTATAATTGGATAAGTCATATTATATTTATTTGTTATTGGATATATAAAATTTACCGGCCAATTATTTATTACTATATTATATTTATTTATCATATTGTCGTATGGTTGGATAATTTTG
>LSSN01000771.1:6194-28129 GCA_001970855.1 Smittium culicis | reverse complement strand
CCCCCCCCCCCCCCCGAACTACTGAAACGGTCAATCGTAGCAAGGATTTGGGATGGCGAACCTTGCATCGATTTTTCATAATTTAATTAGGTAAATCAGACTCTTTAATATTTATATTTTATTCTGTTCTTATGGATTTAATTTCATCTCTTATTTTGGATCTCCTCTTTAGATCATCCATAGTGTCATATTTTTTAGCTAGTGCAATCCTCCTTATTAATGTTCTTATTACATTACTTACTTTCAGATTTTTTCTATTGTGCATTTTGATAGGTTCTCTCGATATACAGTTTTCCGCATCGATCAGGTCTAAAATCTTATTTTTTTAATAGAGCATTTGAACTTTCTTTAGCCTTATCTGATGTATTGTCATTTCTCAACTCATTCGATTTACTTTCGGCTTCACTAGAGTGTTTAGAATTTACATGTTTACTAGATATTAAATGTATTTACTTGGCTCCGTTTGTGTTGATATGGTCCTTTAATAATGCATTTTCTGTATTTTTTTTGTTTTTCTCTTCATTATTTGCATTATCTGTTTCTTTATCAATAAAAACTTTTTTAGTTATGTTTTTTGGATTTGAATCTCGAGATCCTTATTATTTTTTTTCGCTTTTTAACTTAATTTCTGGGCAACTATACTTCCAATGGCCATTTTTCTTGCAGTAAGTACATACGATTTGACCTCTTTTACAGAGAAATACCACTTTAATATCGTTTTTTTTCAAAGTTTTAGGGATTTCATCACTTTTTTTGGTTTTAATAATTACTTTAATACTCTTGGAGGGATAGGAGTTAAATTTTATGTGTTTAAAGGCCGTTATATCAACCACCTCTCCTTATAGCTTTGAGATTATCATATGCTGCTCGGGCAACTTGCCAAACGCTTAGCCCATTATATGAAGGAATAGTTATGAACTTATATTCGTCATTGTATCCTGAAGTTTCAAGGAATTCAATAATATTTTGACCTTATTTAAGATCAATTTTTTTTGCTTTTTGTTTAGTTTCATTATCGATAAACTTAAAGAAGATGATTTTGTGTTTGTTATCTATTTCAAAGCAAGATTGGATCTCTCATAATTGTTCAATTATACTTTCGACAATTAGGTCAACATCTGCATTTAGGTCATGAATTTTACAGCCCAGTTTAAATGCCCTCCCCCCCCATAAATAAAAACCTTTTCTCTTTTGGTTTCATTCCAGATACTGTTTCCATAAGCGAGACTGGTTGAAAATAAAGCTTTTAGCTACATTTTTCCTTATTCCATAACCCATTATCTCTGGAGGTTTAAGGTTTTTTGTTTCTGCATCCGCCCAGCTTTGAGGAGTAGAGGCTTTTTTTCTACTTTCGTTAGTAGTCATAAACTTTAAAATACTCTAGATTCATCTAGAGCTTTAATCTTGGGTAAAGGTTTGTTTATATTGAGGGATGATACTTTAAATCAATATAATTGGTTCGTTTTTTTCAGGTCTTCGAAGTAGAAGAGAGAGAGAGAGCTATGATAGTATTTTTGTCGACAAAAAATAAAGATAAATTCTTAGAGGAATTTGAAATTTACACATTTTTTAAAGAGGAAAATATTGATCAATCATATGAAAATATAATATTAGACAATATTCTTGAGAAATTAATAGAAAATAATGTACAGATATTTTTAGATGAGATTGACGAATCAAATCAAAAAAATTTACTCGAGCAAAAATAGAACTGTCGGAAAATAAACCCATAAAGCAAAGGCCATATAGGATCCCATATCAATCACAAAATATGGTGCGTGAAGATTTAAAGAAAATAGAGGGAAATAGATTATTATCAACCTGTAGTTCCGAATGACGTTCATCAATAGTAACTGCTTGGAAGAAAAACAAGTTGAAAATTTTTGCGGATTATAGAAAATTAAACCAAATCAAAAAAATTACAGCTATCCACTACCTGTAATTGAAGACATATTCATGGCTTTAGTAGGAGTCAAAATTTTATTCATGCTTGGATGCATTTAGCGGTTTTTAGCAGATAAAAATGTATCATAAGGATAAATACAAGATCTCATTCTCTATTACCGGTAGTTTAAATTATGTATAAAACGTATTCCATTTGGTCCAACAAATGTTCTCACAACGTTTCAACATCTCGTAAAAATATTACTAAAACCTGCTCTCTGAAAAAAGGTAGTAGTTTTTATAAATGATATTATAGTTTATTATAAATCAATAGATCATATAAATGACTTCCAAAAATTTTTTTAATTTACTTACCAAAGGAAAAATCTAATTAAACAAGAAAAAAATGTTTTATAGGTAGAAATAAAATTGAGTATTTAGGACAGATTTTGAGCGAAAAGGGTATAAGCACAAGCACAAGCCAAAGATAATAAATTAAATAGAAAATTTTGAAATTCTGAACAGATTAAAGCAACTGCAATCATTTTTGGGTCTTAAGGGGAATTATAGAAAATTTATAAGGGGATATGTATCAATTTATCTATCCTTAACAAATTTATTAAAGAAGGAAGTCAAATGCGAATGATCCAAGCTATGTCAAAATTCTTTTGAAAATCTAAAAAAAATTTTGTGCTATGCACCAACTTTAACACATCCATATTAGAGCTAAGAGTTTTTAATTACTACTGAGGCATCAATTTCAGGTCTGGGAGCTATATTGTCCCAAGTTACACATGAAGGGGAAATACCAAAGATTTTCACTAGTCGCAATAATAATGAAAACGAGAAAAACAATTCTATTAATTGATTAGAGTTAATGAGTTTTATTTTGGATGTAAAAAAATTCAAGCACTTCCTATGGGAAAAAACTTTATTATAAGCTCTTATAATAAAGTTTTGTTGAACTTGTTTAATAGTTCTGAAATAACTCGTAGAGTGGCTCGCTGGATAATGGCATTGAGGAATTTCGATTTTGGTATTGAGCACATAAGTGATAAATAAAATACAGCTGATTGCTTATCCAGGTTAAAAAAAAATTACAGAAAATAAAATTACAATGGAAAGGAATCCATTATTGATATATATTATTTAAATAGAAACAATTGAAGAAATTAAGTTATATTTAGGGAAATTTATTTACCCAGATAATTTTAATTTTGAGGAGCGAAAATTAATTAGGAACAAATCCAAAAAATACATTCTAGTTAATAATTTTTTATTTAAAATGATAAAAGGAAAGTTGAAAGAAGTTCTAAATGAAGAGGAATTAAAAACAAAAGGATTCGAAATTCACAGCGAGATGCACAAAGGTGTCGAAAATTCGTATAACCGAATTAAGGATTTATATACACGAAAATTTTTGTTTGGATTGATAGATTACGTAGTAAAAAATGCGAAAATTTCCAGCTGTTTAGAAAGGAGAAAAAAAAACAGAAGCCCTTTGAATCCAATTCTAGTAAAGACACCTTTCGAGATCTTTGAAATAGATGCTGTTAGTTCCATAAGCCCTATTAGCAATAAAGGCAATCGATACATTCTAACTGCAATCGACTACCTGATGAAGATACCTATAGCGGTAGAAGTTGCCAATATTATATCAAAAACCGTAATTAAATTTTTAATAAATCATGTAGTAAAAGACTTTGGGGTAAGAGCTAAATTTATTTCGGATAGGGGATCATTTTTTATGTCAATATTAGACATCGGTATACGAATGGTTGAATATCAAACATTCTCCCACGATTGCTTATAGACCAAGAGTTTTGGGAAAGTTGAAAAATTCAACCAAACCCTAAAAAAAATAACTAATTAAACAATGCTTTTATGACAAGTAAAATTGTGAGTTACTATAGCGGACCCTAGTAGTATTCAGAATGATGAAATCAAATTCAACAGTATTCAATCCCACAGAAATGATACTCGAATTTGAAATTCGGAAACCGATGATTTGGAAACCTAAAAATGGAGAATACATCTACGAAGAATCAATAATACAGAGAATACCGGAAATAAAAATCGAATTTCCTGAAATAAGGAAATTGGGAATCGATCAAATGGTCAAATTAAAGAATAAAGAGAAGTCAATCTACGATATCAAAGCTCCAGAAGAAGGGTTTAAAATAGGAGAGCTAATTCTAAAATAAATTGATCACCAACAAAAAAAATTGAGCCGAAGTGGAATGGACTGTAAAAAACAGAAAAATTCTTGAAAAGGTACTTACTGGATATCTGATAAGTTAGGAAATAAAGATTTAGTCAATGATGATAGAATTAAAAGAATAAAAAGAAATGATATCGAATTTCTAGATAAAAAAACACCTATTAGAACAAATTTAAGAAAGGATTCTTTAGGGTTTGAGAATAAAGATGCTGATAGGGGAAGATTAGAATTAAAAAAAAAAAGAGGGGGGTTCAGTATTAAAATAATTTTATATTATGGATTATTTAATTAATTTTATTCGATTTAATTGTTTCTATGAAATCAGCAAGTTGAATTGATAGATTAAGATTAATTAGGTTTTTATGCGCTAGCGTAATTTTTACTAGTTAACCAGAGTCATGATTGGCTAAACCGAAATCTATCAAAATAGTTTTATAGTATTTTATGTTATATGAATTTATCTATTATTATTCACTAAACATTAATTAAGGGTATCAGAGTATCTGATGAATCCCTCTCAATGAAATTTATACAAAATTACAGATAAAAGTTTAATTTCAGCAAAGGTTTGAATAATTCCTATTCCGAAAACCAAGCAGTTAATTAAAAATTGATCCATATGTTATGAATTTGTCGTAACAGAAGTCAAATCGTGACAACTCTTATTTTGAAATCATATTATAAATTACCATCGAATCAATAATTCAATACAGCCAATGCTTTTAACTTTTAAAATTAAGCAATTAGAATCTCTGAGAAAAAAAAGTTCCACTTCGCCTAAGAATATCTTATATAATTTTCAGGTTCTAATTTTAGCAAAGAATCGATCTTTTTATTTTTTCCCCTAGATTTCAAGGAAATTTTCTTCTGTATAAAATATTTTTATTGGCTGAAAAATTTCTTCGTATTTGTATGTTTCTGATTGAATATAGTGTGATCCTCATCTGTATAAGTTAAATATATTCGGTTCATACAGTACATCTACTATTTTTAATTTATTATTCATCAGCTGTAAAAAATTTTTAAATTACTTATTGATTTGAAATAACTTACAAGATATTATATAATGAGTAAAAATTATTTATTTTAAGATTTTTTATAATAATTCACATAAAAAATTTTTTTATGTGCTTCTAGGTTTATTTTTTTGAAAATTTTACTTTAATTAGGGATTTATCTCAGTATTTTGTGGATTAGAAAAAGATAATTAGAAACAAATAAAAACTAATGCTTTTTGTAAAAATAATTTTTATTTATACTATTCAAAGTACAAAATAAATTGACTCAATATTTTATATTTTATTTAATCATGAACCTTTGACAGATATTCAGAGTGCAAGAAATCTTGAAATCAAAGTGTGAAGATCGATTGAAGAATTGTTTATAAATTTATTTAAACTTTTAAATGTCTTTTAATAGCTCTTACTATACTTTTAATTTAAAATCAAGTACCAAAAAATATTTAATTGGAATCAATGAAATTAAAGCAAATATCTAAAGGAATAAACGATATTGTAATATATATGTGTGTGTTTAGTTTATTATACTGACAAAAAAAAGAACAATATCGATTTATGATAACATAATCAATGAATAAATATGAGTATTTGTATTAGTAATTCTAAATAAATCATTTATTTAAAACCCAAATATCAAAAATAAAGTATATAAATTTACATAATTATAATTTCACTAGCTAAATTAATGATATAAATCGACAAAATTATTAATTTTTAAATTAATAATTACTAATTTTGATGATTAAAATATTAATACTAGAAAAACTCTTTTCAAATGTAGCTTATAACTTCTAAATAAGTATTAATATATATATATTAATAAAAAAAAGAACACGCAAGAAATTATTAAAATAAAATTGTAAACACTTGAGTTACAGAAAAGCTCCGGAAATTTTCATATATTTTCTTTTTTTTGCGTGAATTACATCTTTTCTACCCTACCCTACTCTACTCTATTCTTTTTTTTTTTTTTTGCGAAATTAACTAATCTGTATAAAACTATTTTCTTCATAAAATTCTAAATATTTAGCTTTATTTTTAGGGATTTCATTATTATTATAGTAAATTAAAAAGATTTAAAATTTTATCGAGAAATAAAAAGGATGGTTTGTTGGTTATTATTTGCGACGTACACAGTTCATCCATTTATATTCAAGTTAATATCATGCCTAGGTATTTTAACTATTTTTTTTGCCATTGATCTACTATATTGACGTATAAATCAAATTTTTTCAAAGCTTATTTTGATACTTAATTCAATGTACATAAATTGATTAATTGAAATTTAAACTGAACTCCTATAGTTTATATTCTACGATTAATCTTTTAATCAAAAAATTTTCTATTCTTAGTTCTGCTAATAAAATTTATTCATTTTTACGAATTGCACTTGAACATTTTTTATTATTTGATTTATAAGTTTATTAAATGCGAAAATATGACTATGAAAGATCTAGCTAAAAATGGATTGCTAAATATTCGATTATTTCCTGCTCATATATAATTATTAGTTACTAATATAAGTATAATATAAATTAAATAAAGTATTAATTTTCTGTCATATGATATGAAAATTTTTATAATATCCTGAAAATTTTAAAGTTCCTTTATCAATTTCCCAAAGCACCAATATTTTTTTCTAGTACAGAGAAATATTTCTACTTTATTAGGATGATAAATTCAAAAATAGTTATTTTGATATTTTCAAATTTCAAATGATCAAAGTAAACCTATATTATTTAAAACAGGCATTTTTATATTTTTTCTTAAGATTCTACAGGTTTTAGTACGATTACACTTTTTTTTTTATATTTGTAAGACGAATAAGGAAACATAATTATTTCGCTTTAAAATTAATACGTTTATGCTTTAAAATATTTATCATCACCAAAAATTATCCTTATTTATTATTATTTAATTGTTGCATATAAAAAAGATATTTTCTATAATTTGGTTTAAAAAGTTACAAACTCTTTCATTGATTTTTTTAGCTTAATTTTTTTTATTTTAGTTAGAATCATCTTATTTCCCTAATTATCTATCTATTTTTATTCAAATCAATTAATTTAACATTTTACCAAATTATTTGAACGTTTAATCGTGCTATTTAAAGCCAATAAAATTTTTTATGAATTTTTTTTACCGAATTAGAGGTTAATAGAAGCTAGTAGTAATAATTACCTGTTTTTTTTTTTTTTGGGAATGCGACTTTGATTCTCACTTACTACTATTAGATTCGCTTATAAAAATAAAGCAAGAAATATAAAGACATTATTTGGTTATAAAGGTTTTTAATTGCAGCAATAAAATTTTAATATTTTACATTTTATATTATATTTATTACTTTTGATATTTTGATATTTTTATGTTTATTTCAAGAGCTAATTTTACGATATAAACATCCGATATTTTATTGGCACATACAAATAGATCATATCATATGAAGAGGGTTTAAATCTTGTATTATCTAATATTAATACCAAACCCCACCCATATTATTATCAAAATATGCTAAATTGATCAATTAATATTAATGATTTGATAAGCTATCTTATCTTAAACCTTATTAACCTTGATTTTCAAAGTGTAAATATCATTAAATTTAATTATTATCACTATTTATAAAATTTTTTTATAATAAATTTTATAAAATATTGAATATGCCCAAAATCAAAAGAATTTAGGCAAAAAATTATGCATCAATTTAATACTTATTATAAATTTTATTGAATTATAAACATTAGCAATCACTTAGAAATGCGCGTATTTATTTTTAGACTTTTTTTATGTCAAAAAAAATTTTTTATCTAAAAAATGATAAAAGAAATCTATTCTTATAATTATATTAGATTTAAGCAATTAATTAAAGTCTTTTATATGATTTTTTATGAGTTTTTGATAAAAATATTGGTAATTATTATAAGTGTTTTGTGTATTTTATAGTCATTTTTTTTGGAATTTATGCATTTTTATTTTTATTAAGGTACTAAATATTATATATGTTTTTTATACTTAATTATTAAATGTATTATACAACTCATACATTTAGACTACCTGGGTAAACGAGAAAAACATTGAATTTTAGTCGATTATCTCCGATTATTTCAACATAATCTCACATTATATTTTTAATTTAAAAAATTTAGTATTTTTTTACAGGCTATTATAGGTTTTAGCATCTATAAATTATCAGAACTTATTTATATAAAATCTGTTCTATACAAAGAATCCTAAAAATATTCAATTTTATTCAAGTTTAGTAAATTTATATTAAAAATAGTAACATACTTATGATAAATATATTCGTATTTTTGATTATCTCTCTATACTTGAACGGGTAAAAAAATTGCTTTTTTAATAATTTGTTATGTTATTCGAATATGAAATTGATAAAAAAATTAAAATGCGTTAATTATTTATATTTTTATTTTGAAATAGCATATATATTATTGATATTAACTTTTTTTTTTGGCGAATTATTAATTTAGATTTGAAAATGTTATCTAAAAAACCAATATTTTCATTTATATATGCATTCACATCTTCTAAATAGATAATTTCATAGATTTTTTAAGCTCCGAATTCTTATATACAATTATATAGTTTAATTTCCAGGATTATTATATGTAAAATTTCTCAAGTCAATTCCTTAAATGAATTATAACTCGATTATGATATTTAAATATGGTAATTACTATGTCACCTATTGTCGATCATATAAAATTTTTTTATATTAGAATTTAGAATATTCTCAGATTGATGTTTCATGCATATTTTTACCATGGAATAAATTTTCAGACGGGCAGAGTTTTAATTATTTAATATTAAAGCGGTTTATGTCCTAACGTTTATTCCCTAGGAATTTATTTGGGTTCAATTAATAAGATATAGAGAAAATAATAAAATTTTTATAAATTTTATAAATTTTATTGATTTTTTTTTATTTTAAAATTATCGTATCTCCTCCTCTCTTGTTTACGAAAAATCGCCTCTATTTATGTAGAATAAAAAATGTGTAATCATAAGAATTCGAAAAAACTTTTGCTAATTTTGTAAAGGTTGATATAGTGCAGTACTATATGTATGTTAATTCGTATAAGAATAATAATAAAATAAGATATAGTATAAATTAATATAATATAATAATAATGTAGACATCTGGTTGAGATCAGATCGCCAAAATTTCTCTTTGTAAAAAAAACTGAATTTGAATTATCTTTGCATAAAAAAATTTGAATTGAAAATACTTTGATTTTTTTTCTCAACAGACGTCACCTGGGAATTAATCAGGACTCTCTTTGCCGTCTGATTTCCCTAATACATAATTATGAAAAAATAGTAGAGTTTAGTGAAAAAATTATAATATAACATTTATTAACTATTAATTTTTGTGTATTTATAGATTTTCTATATAAAATATGTTTATTAGTAAGCTAACTTTAATTAATAAATTCAATTTTGTAAGAAATTATTGTTATTTTTATTAATGAAGCTTTGATAGTAAATTTTATTACATATATATTTTGATGAAAGAAGATCAGATATTTCTTTAAATTAATTTCTTTATGGCATAATTTATTTGTTTTTATAATTTTTTTCATGAATTAAAGATTATTCTAATATTTTTAATATCAGAATAAATTGGAATTTAGATTTTGTATAGCTTATTTATGAGGGTTATTAAATTTTTGTATTTTGCTGAAAACAAAAAAAAAAGATAATAAAAAATATACAATTTATTCAGTGTTATTACGTATTTCTCTATAGAATATCATTCTTCTGGGCCTTTTCTTAAATTTAAAATTCAATATTTATACTCAGATTCAAATGAAAATTTCGCTTTTATTAAGATTAGTCAAAATATAATTATACTAATACGTAAATAGTACAAAGAACTTTATATTCTGAGGGTATCTGATCATATAAAGTGTATCCAACATAACTTTATATCCTTTTCACAAAAAAATTGGTGATAATTTAACGTAAATACTCTCATTATAACATTGAAATTATTTTAAAATCGCATGTGGATATAATTTTTTTATTAAAATGAGTTATTTTAATATTTTTTAGATTTTTTAATGTAATGTAATGTAATTTAATTCAATTTATATTTATATTTATCGCTTTTTTTTGGCTTTATTTAGCGATAGATAACAAAGGTATTCAGATTCATTTTATAAGTAAAATTTCTCATGTTGAATAAATTATGTAAATTATATTATTTAATTACTTTTAGATAAGATTTCTCTCACTCTTTTATACTCTTTTAATTTCCCCCACTAATGTTAAATTTATATTTATTTACTTTCATAGATTTTTATAATTTTTTTAGTAAATACAGATTTTAGGTGCAACAATCAGATATTAGTAATTTTCAATTCAAAATTTCTATTTTATTCGTTTTAAAAATTCATTCCGATAGTTTTCGAACCTTTTACTGGTTTAAATTTTAAATTTTTAAATTAAAATAAATCTTTGCTTAGAGTGTTTATTTGTAATTTTGATACTAAAATTTGATTCGTTTATGCGATTGATTATAATATATATTTCAATGCATTGATAGTTTTATGTTAATTTTTTTATTTTTTCTACTTTCATCTTTAATTTTTCACGACTTATTTCTTCAATAAATATTTTATAGCTAATTTTTGCGGCTCTTTTTTATTTTATTTTTTATTAGTTTATTATCTTGAGTTTTTAGATTTATTTCTGGTTATTAATTTTTTCAAGTTCAAGATTAATTCACTGAATGTGCGTGTATTTTCGGTTACTCTCTGGATTAACACTGTATTTATGATTTTAATGTTTATAATATTTGGTACTCAAATAGTGTTATTGGTCTTTTCACTATTCTGTTACTATTTGAAGATTAAAATATGTTTTTGATATGATTCAGAAATTTACTATCCAATAAATCACCCATATTTAAAACATTTAACGGCTTATCTCATATATATCAAATAATCTCGAAATATTGTATAGTGATATTTTTATAAATTTTAACCTTCTGAATCAAAAAATTCAATATTTTAATTAATTCTAATAAATAATTTTTATAAAACTTATTTAATATTGAAATGAATATACAATAGTTATGATTTCTTAAATATATGTATTTATTTTATCCGGATATTTATTGGCTATAATCGGCTTAAAAATACAAAGTTAAAATAAAAAACAATCTAATTTTTAGAAATTTATTAAAATTATTTGTTCACGGAAAACTTAGAATTCTTGTAACTTGGAACTTGTAATTTCTCCTTTTTTTAAAATGAAATTTTCACATATTAAGCACCGAATTTGATTAGCTATTTTTGAGGCATAGTTGATTTTAACAAGTAAAAGTGTTAATTAATGTAGCCCATTTGCTTGATCATAGTTCGCAAGTGGTATTTTATTAATTAATAATAGCTCACGCCTACATAATATGTTTAATATAAAATCTAATATATACGAACTACACATATCAAATTAACATATTTTTTTCTTATGCTCGAAATCATTTTTATAATTGATATATATTTTTATAAACTTAAATTTCTACAAGTTAATGTTTTATAGCCTATTACAATACCGTCTAGATTTTAAAGATCGGTCTCTAAAAATTTATTTTAGCTAATATTTTTGGTAGGTCTTGTAACTGTTTTTACTAGATTCTGTTATATTTAAAATTTTTTAAAGCTATTATTCTTATTCTTAGTCTTATAGTAAAACCAGTTTTTAAATTTATATAAAAATATTACTGGTGGTTTATTTCAGTATGCTTGAAGTAGATGAGTAATAAATATAAAAAAATTTTTATGGATAATTTAATAAAGTTTCAAAATATCATGTTTTAAAATTTTTTTCAGCCTAATTGATGATTTTTTTATAAATATTTCCCTCAAATTTTTAACAACAGTATTATATTTAGTGTTTATTATGTTTAGTTGATTGTGATTTAACTAAAAGTTAGATTCTGGATTTAATAGCTATTTATATCAAATATTTAACCCTTTCAGGGACGGTTGGCTTTATTTTAACTACCAAAAATATCCAACCAAATAGTAATAAAATAAATTAATATAAAATGTTAATAAATTATTGGCTGGTTAATAATATATAACCAATAATAAATCAATAATATATGGATTATCCAATTATGATTTTTAAATAAGGTTAAGAGTGTTGGTCCCAGAAAGGGTTAACAGATTTGGAAGGGTTTAAATTCACTGGAGTTAAATTTAGATAATTGCAGTTTAATTAAATGAGAATATAAATTATAGATAGCAATATCACTATGCTGTGCTTTTCAAACTGAAGCCTATTAGTTGCTATTGTTAAGTTTGAGGGGAATGGTTGGAGGCATGAATAAACACTTTTAACTCATTGAAGGCTTTAGAAAAATAGAAATGATAATTCTATTCGCCTAAAGTGATAGGGGTTAAGATTATAGCGATAATATATTGGCTGTATTTTAGAGAGAGAATCAGGTGCTTGAGCAGTTCTGGCGAATAATAGTAAAGAGCGAAATAGGTAGAATAAATTGAATAAATACAGGCGCTTTTTATTTATTAGTGTAGTATATTCAAGCGCTTTTATTTATTTAAATAGTGTATTCCGATACTTTTTATTTATTAGCCCTTTCTGCGGCGGTTGGCTTTATTTGAACCACCAAAACTATCCAATCAATAGATAAAGTGATAAATTAAAATAAGATAATGATATTTTATTAGATATTCATTTCAGCTAATCCAATAGCTAATAAGTTTTATTTGGCATATCCAATTATGATTTTTAGAAAGTTTAAGAGTGTTGGCCCCGGAAAGGGTTAAAGTAGTGTATTCCGATGCTCTTTATGTCACTTGGCTGCATATCTTTGATAAATATTGGCGTTTTAGAAATTCTACATTCAGAATTAGCATTAAAGCCAAAGTTCAAAAGCAAGAAAAAGGATGCAGAAATGGGCTGGCGAATAGCGTTTATTTGGGCCAAATCAAAGCTTTCCCATAAATAATAAAAGGCATGAATCTGGCCTGTGAGCCGCAGTATTGCTTTTAAAGGGGGTAGAGTGTAAATTTCCTGTGCATAAACCAAATAAAGCACTGCATGTTTTATTATTACCACTGTAGAACCTTCTTTCTTTTGCTATTTTATTATATCGCTTCATTACCCTTGTAATCCTATCTAAGATTTATATTCTGTTTTTTTATTCTTCTAAAGAAGCACCAACTCAATTTTATCAAAACTAACTCCAACACTGGAGTAAAATATTCTCAACGTAAATAGTTCATTGAATTTTAATTTCTGCTCAACGTCGTGGATTTAATACCATAATTATAAACTGTACCTCTATAGAATACTCCCTGTGCTTATAGTCTACCATTATATTACTCTTTAGTTTTACATCTATTTATACTTTCAATCGATAAATTTACAGTCTAAAATTATTCTGCAAACAATTTCCCCCTTCATATTATCACTCTTCCAACCTACTATAGCTTTGGAACTCTAATTATATTTCACCGCTTACACAACAAAATTCTATTTTTCAAAACATTTTACCTTACTCAATTTAATATTATAAATGGAGGATCAGGCTACATCAGATTCTAATGCTTCAAATGAAAATTTGGAGATAAATATATATTCATTGCAAGGTCGCCCTAATCCTGATTCTGAAGGTCTCAGTGAGCAGTCGCTTGCTGAGCTAGAACTTGGACTTCAAAATCCCCAACAAGACGGTTCTTCTGGCTTTGCTAATTTCAGCTCCTTCTCCGACATTACTAGATGGACTGAACTAGCCACCGAAGGAGGTATAGACTTTTTATACCAAAATAGATCCGGAAACAGAGGTCGGGGCGCCTCCAGAACCGCAAGAAGAGGAAGACCCACCGGGATAAGCTACTCTAGGATATTTTCTCAGGCTAACAGAACTCCTAGGAGCGATCATACCCCCTTCATTTCCCAAAGAAGCGCTAATTTTGAAAACGATGATCCTGTCACTGCTATTGGTAATCTTGTTTCCGACATCATCGACCTCGAATATGGCAACCATCCTAGTAACAATCAATCAATTAGTAATGATGGTTTTGATACTAATATTTCTGCCTCTGACGCTAAAGCCAAATACTTGGAGATGTACAGAGAAGAATTAGGCCTCTTCCCTGACTCAGATAAATCAGAATCTATTGATTTATCGGAAAAGCTCTCTCTACCCTCTTATTTAATAAACACATCTTTCGGAAAAACCAGAACTCGTCATTTTCCTGCTATTAAAAAATTTATCTCCAATTTCGCTACCCAAATCGACGATTTGCCTCTCGATTCTACTCCACCCTCTCCCGCTCATGAAATCTTGAAAAGAATAGATTGCTACGAAACTATGATTGCCCATAAAATTTTCGTCCCCAAAAGCGAATATATTAAATTTATGAATGAAAAGTTTGAGCTTAGACAATCCTTAAGTCTACCATTTGTCATGAGCAAAACAGATTCCAGCAAACACGTCAATATTATGGATGATCGCTTGCAAGTAAGGTATTCTGGACCTGGAAATGAAGATAAAGACTCAGGCATGGTTAGAGCAAACTGCTTTATGCCCCAAACTAGCGGGATTTTTTACTTCGAAACCAAAATTGTTAGTAAAGGAAAGAATGGCTATATCGGTATTGGTTTCTGCACTGTTAAAGTCATCCTCGATCGATTGCCTGGGTGGGACTCCGATTCATGGGGATATCACGGCGATGATGGTAACAGCTTCCAATGTAGTGGTAGCGGAAAAAAGTACGGCCCACAATTCACAACTGGTGATATTATTGGCTGTGGCGTTAATTTTATCAATCGTGAAGCCTTCTTTGTAAAAAATGGTGTTTATCTCGGTGTTGCATTTTCCAACTTGGATACTTCAAAGTCTTTATACCCATCTGTTGGAATGCGTACTCTTGGTGAAGAGGTTGCTTTAAACTTTGGAAAATCTCCATTTGTTTTTGACATCGATTCATACGTTCACGAGCATCATCTATCTATGTGGCGCTCCGTCTTAAGCACAGATATTACTTCACTATCAAACTCTTCAGTATTAAAGTGTACCGACTCAAACTCGAAATCAGACTATGTTAAGGTTCAGGGTACAGATTCTAAACTGAGTACTTCTCACAAAAATTTTGAAACTTCAAATGATGTCGATATGATCAATAACGAATGCCAGGATGATGACATTAATACCAAATCACAGAATGAATTCGACTCTACCACCCAATTGAATACTAATAAAAACCTGCCCTCTAGCTTCAATAGTCCTAAAGAAGGCTTACTATTTAATTTAAACTCCGTCATAAATAAAAAAAACACTAGCAAATTTTCTACGTCCGATGCTATAAACGAACTTGTTTTATCATATTTAATACACAATGGGTATAATAATTCCGCCGAGTCTTTTGCAAAAAACTCGGTAGGAATTTCAAATAATCACGATTTTAGAATTTCAGATAATACAATCGCTGAAAACAAGGTAAAGTCAGAAAAAATCACAAACTTGATAAAAAAAAGAAGTCAGCAGGTTGCAAGACGTAAAGAAATTTGTGAACTCATCAAAAATGGAAACATTTTAGAATCACTACAATTGATCGAGCAACACTACCCATCTATTATGAGTAAAAATATATATTTCATTTTTAGCCTACGCTGTCAACATTTCATTGAACTCGCCAGAGCTTCTAATTCTACATCTATTCCTTCGTCAAAACTTCTTGACCAAAATTTTTGCATGAAGGTTATCGATGATATCAATACTGAAGACCTATACGTTAAAGAAAAACAGGCAAACAATTATGATTTTGAAAATAACCCTTGGTCAGAAAACTACTCTCTAGAGAAAAACAATAAATCTAACACTTCTCACTTAAGAAAATCTAGCTTTGACATGGATATAGACGAAGAAAGCTTTGATATCAGCATTAGTAATGGTTTTCGAAATGAAAGCACCAGTTCTCTTGATGAAGAAAACTACAATAATAAAGAATATAAAGATACCTTTAATAGCGTGTATTTATCAACAATTTCTTCGAGTTTCAGAAATTCAAACCCAGAAAAAGTATTTGATGAAAGCGATTTGTCGTATATGAATCCAAGTTTACTCGATCCTAAACAGGCAGCTGAACAAATGATGTTATTTGGACAATCTCTTTCAGAGTATTACTCTAATCCAGTACTGATTAAAACCTGCAATGAACTAAGCTTACAATCGTCTTCTGACGAAATAGAGTTCGAATCAAAACTTGAAAGCATTTTCTCAGTTTTGAGCTATGAGGACCCAACTAAAAGCCCAGAGACGAGTTACTTATTTGATGTGAAGCGTAGAATTTTTGAGGCAGAAATAGCTAACATTCAAATTTTGCAGAGTGAAGGAAAAACCATTTATTCACCGCTAGAGATGGTATACAGACAATCCGATACCTGCCTAATGACTTTAAATGACACATTCTTTGAACCAAAAACTAGCCTCATTTTAATGGAAAAAAAGTTTGGCTGAGTTTAAAGTGAGTATGGATATTATAAAATACTTGTTTCTTTTGCTATTTTTCCCATCTAATTGAATTTTCAGATATGAATTTAATAATTTTCTCAAAAAACAATTATTTTATTTTCAGTTATTTTATAAAGAATTTATATGATAATGCGATGGAATACAATCCAACTACAAAAAATTTATTTCATAGAATATTTAATTTTATAGATATTATTAGTTTATATTTCTCTTAACAAAATAATTAATGATTTGAGAATTCAGGAAGTGTGTATGTGTGGAGGAAGGGATGGACTTTAAAAAAAATTGAGGGAAGAGAGGGTCTTGTTTGAAATAGTATGAAATTTTGTTTATAAGTGTATAGAAAAAAAAAAGCAGAGAATATCAAGAAAAAAAAGGGGAGAGTTTTTTGAAGTTTATTCGAGCTGTGATAGTAATGAAGCTTCCATATCAATTTCAGATTTGTCAAGATCGCGCGACAAAACCGATATGTGAGAAACGCTCATCGGATCGTCGGCTTTATCATTCGCATTCTAAAAAAAAAAAGGGCAATCAAGGATGTAGTTGCATGTTGAAAAGTATTTTTACATCAAAAAAAGGAGGGGAGATGAGTGGTAAAAGGTAAAGGGGGAATAAAGACTTACAGTTTTCCGTTTTTTGAGGATGAATCTGGATCGGATTTGTGAGTAATAGGCGGTCTGGCCAGATGAGGTATTTGGGTTGTCCTTTATCGCAAAGTAGTAGTGGTCATGGCGGCTGTTGTCCATAGCTGTGGTTATATCGTACTCTTTGACAAGCTTAAAGTTCAAATCAACAGGTTCAGAACCGTTTTCTTCGCCTATTTTTTATTATATAAAAAAGCATTAGTTTTGTTATACGCAAAAAAGGTATAAGGAATTTAATTCTATTTTTAAAATAAGTGACTAGTAAAATCAGATTATTTCGCAAAAGATATTTTGAAACTTTGCAGCAGCATAATTGTTGGTTTTTTTTTTTTAAAAAGTGAATAAAAGGGGATTGAAGGCGATGATGCAACTTACTTTTCAAAGCAGTTTTATTGAGGAACTGGGTGTAAATTTCATTTGTTTCAGGCAAGAAATATTCGATCCAGGGTTTGTTGTCTTTATTTTTGGAGTCGGCAGAGATGTCGAGTTGTCTGGGTCTCAGGATAGCAGAATTTTCGTAGCAAGATGTTGAGGAGGCGGACTTACTATTAGGCGATAAAGGGTGATTGGCGTCTTCAGATTTGATATTGGTATTTGCGGGTGTAAATGGTAAGTTAGGGAGTTCGTCAAAGTTGAATAGAGAGTATTTGTTAGCCCACGATTCCTTGTTGGGCAAAATGGGAATGATATCGACAGCTTTGATTAATTCTTTTTTCTTTTTCAGGGACATGAACTTATTGTCGCTGAGAGAGGGGTGGACCATTGACTCGAGTTTAGCCTTTTTAACTTGCTCGTCGTATAGTAGTTTGAACGTATCCTCCATCATTTTGCTTATCTGGCTGATTTGGCCTGCTGTACTGTCATCGTCAGATTCGGGCTTGGATCGTTTGTTGGACAGTTTTGAGCTGTTTTTCGAGGCCGAGATGTTTCCAAGAACCGACTTGTTGGTGGTTTGGTTTGGATTCTCTTGTTTTGCGAAAGGAATGCCTTTAGCTTTAACGCTGCTTTCTGAAGCTTGATTTTGTGGTAAAGGTTTCTTTATGTTTTGATTTGCTGTTTGTGCAAGCGTGCTACTAGCTTGTTTTTGCGATACAATTGAAGTAAGGTTGGTTGAGCTATTTCTAGTTAATTTGGTATCGAGATTTGTGAATTGGCCTGTAGAAAGATCGATCTGCTCAGGACCAACAGAGTTTAGAACTGATAAATCGTTTAATAAAAATAAATCTATTTCATTTAGTGAATTTGATGCCTTTTCAGCAGCCTCATTAGCGTCAGATTCTGCATGAGTATGGTCAAATAGGGATGAAAAAAAAAGATTATTTTTCGCGGTAAAAAAAAAAAGGATAGATTCTTTTATAAAAAATTAGAGAAGGCGATTTGTATAAACAAAGCTCATTGAAAAAAAAGGAATATAGATTAAATCAGTTAATTTACCGAAAATATCAAAGATTCCCATTTTAATTAGATCCATAGGCATGCCATTGTCGGAATCAATGGTTAAGTTATAATGCAAGCATTCTTCTAACGTAGAATCTGAGTACTGGTAGTACTTATTCTCGATGTCAAGAATGTGGGCAGTGCCGATTTTTGTATCGAACCTCGAGCTGGAGCGCGATGAATTCTGTTTAGAAGATAAACTATTAGAGCCGCTGTCTTTGCTCTCGTTGATGATGCACGGTAGTAATTTTGGCGGGAACTGGATTGGGGGTAAATTGTTGTGGTACTTAATTGGGCAAATGAATTCCGAGCCCACTTTCCTAAAAAATAAAATAAACAAATCAATAAGAAACGAAAAAGGAGCAGAAAAAAACACGCCGATTTTTGCATTAACAGATTTAAAAAATTAGTGAGAAATTAAGAGGAGAGGGGAATATTGATGTAATTAATAAAATCGCGTAAAACAAGGAGTTTAATATTTTATGAGAAGAAGGGACACGAAAATAGTTAGATGTAAATAAGATAAAACAATTCGAATATCGTTTATAGACAAAGATTGTACTTACTTGTTTGATGTCGACATTTGGGTAATAAAAAAAGTATTCAATCTAACTTTTTTACTTTTATTTTGGATATTATCTTACAATAACAAAGAGATATTAATATTGAAAACTAAAAAAGATAATAACGAAATCGAAAAACAAAGAAAATCTTATTAGCCGTTTTTTTTTTTACTTGACCAAATACATTTAAGGAAAATAAAGTAATTTGTAGCGAATAGGAATTCATTATTTAACACCAACCGTTCCTATTCGTTAGCTGAAATTTATATTGAGGAAAATTCTTGGAAAAATTGATAATAAAAGATAGAATAAAATTAAATTAGGATGAAAATGAAAATGGGTATTTAGTTATTAGTAAATATAAAAGGCTATTCAATTGAAAAAAAGGTTAAAACTGAACTAAAGTAAATTCGCTAAAAAATCAAAAAAAGTATTAATCGAAATAGACTGGAAAAATAGGGATTTGATGTTCAGAAGGGGAAAAGGAATGGAGAGGGACGTATTTTGTAGTAGGTAGTGTGTGAGTGAAGAGGGCAGTAGATTAAAAAATAAAAAAAAAAAGCTAGATGGAATAGGGACAAGTGTTGAATTTTTTTTTGAATGTAAAGACTTTAGTAAAGTGATTTAAGATCTTGATAATTATGACCTACTATTTATTTATCATTACTATATATATCTTTTCTTACAAATCTTCATCACTAGAATCATCTACATTTTGGTTATTTTCTTGGTTGAAGTAAGTGTTAAAGTCGTATGGAGCATTTTCGTCAACAGCCATCGAGTCATCATCGTTGGATAGAGTAGCTAGCTTCCTTTTTTGTTTTTTGGCAGACTTCTTTGCTGCTAGTTTGAGGTTTTTATTAGTTTGCGAGTTGAGCTGGGCAGTTGTTTCGAGTTGTTCTTCAGTAGGTTTATTTTTAGATCTGGTTCTAACGCTTGCTGCTGCTGGAGTTTTAATATTAACGACTACGTTTTCATCATCTTCTGACTCTTCGTCAATCTCAATATCTTGAACGGACATTTCAGAGTCTGAGATTTCGTCATCTTCATCAAGTTCTATAGATGCATCGCTGTCGTTTGAGTCGCTAACATTACCGTCATCAAGATTTTTTGAAGTGGATTTTTCCAAAGTATAGCTATTCAAGTTAAGTTCTCGGCCTTCAGAGACAGCGATGGCTTTATTGGACTTGATATTTAGTGATTTATTAAAAGTATCGTTAGATTCAAGGACTTGGGTATCCATGCTGGCTAAAGAAGCCAAATCAAATTCTTCTGACCAACCAGAAACAATAGCAGAATTTTCGACTTTTTTAGCTTGAGCGAGAGCAGCACTGGCGGCAGACTGTTTGGATCCAGGTACAGTGGTGTAGTAAGGAATTTTCCCAACATTCCAGTCGTTGAGGATAATACGGGCAGCAGAATCCAAGTCAGGGATACCACCGCGTCTGAAACGACCGTATTTCTTAGCCAGCTGGACCAAGAATTCTCTTGGTGAGGAGAAAGGCAAGACGTCGTACATGGATGCTAAATTGGAGCTATTACATCTGTTGATGACAATTTCAGCAGGACCAGTTGGGTTGTTTAAAAGTTCGACTTTGACAATGTTGCGGAGGCAAATTTCGTTGAGTTCGGCTTCTGATTTTTTGGATCCGGTGTTTCCAAAGTTAAAAACAACACCAGGACTGTCTAGTAACCTGATGGTTTTATCCAAATTTACTAATTGAATGGCTTTAGTAAATCCAGGGGTAGGGCCAACGGCGCAAACGCGGGCTCGTTTAAGGGAGTTGATAACGGAAGACTTGCCTACATTTGGAAAGCCGATGATGCCGACAGTGATGGCAGTTTTGAGATTGCTGTTGCGGCAATAATTTTTGAGGAGCTGGAGCAAAGATTCACCGCCAAAACATTCGGTTGAAGTACCGCCAACGCTTGAAGAGCTAGAGTTATTTTGACCTAGATTTGAGCGTTGTTGTTGAGTGTTTGCTTTGAATAGGACGGTTGGTCTTTCTTTTCTTAGATAAGCTAGCCATTGGACGAGGTTATCGCGAGGAACCAAGTCAGTTTTGTTGAGTAGTAAAACGAGTTTTTTGCTGTATTTTTCACAAATAAGTTGTTCTATTTGTTTTGATCTAGTACCTAGAGGATCACGGGCATCAAGGACTTGGAGAATGACATCAGAGATTTCAACGACTTTGACAAATTCGCGGTAGTATGCACGGCGAGAATTATCTTTATTTCCAGTAGCTACGCCTTCGACTTCCATACCTTGATAGTATCCATCGTCTACGGGTTTGGTTTGTTCGTTTAGATCGTATGCTTCGCCTCTTATTGCGGCGCTTTCAGCGAGCTCAGACATAGATCCGGCTTTAGAGTAAGCTTCTTCCAATTGTTTCTTTTTATTTGCTAGTTTCTGGTTAAGTTTTTCGTCTTGTTTCTGAAATTGAGGGTAAAGTTAGTAAAAAGAAATTAGTTAAATGAGGGGAACGAATAGAAAGAAGAAAAATGAGTTACTTGTTTTTTGACTTGTTCTATTTGGTTAAGGAGCTTTTCTTTAAATGGGTACATGCTTGGGATTCCTGGATCTTTCTTAGGTCCTAAAAAAATAAGAATATTGTTGGTTGAGTGTAAAGATAAAAA
>LSSN01000769.1:3345-15171 GCA_001970855.1 Smittium culicis | reverse complement strand
ATAAAATCATCAATATTATGTATGATACTGGAAATATACCCCAATTCCTACAAACTTCAGTGGTGGTCCCAGTTCCTAAAATATGTGACTTCAATGACCCAGATAACTACCGAGGGATATCACTGATCCCAACACTGGCAAAACTGGTGGCCAAAATTGTGGCCACCAAACTCAGCAAAATCGATGCGAAATACCAAATATTGGTAAAAGAGCAAGCTAGATTTCGGAATTTCGAGGAGTATGCGGGCCAAGCGACCACTCTATACGAAATAGTACGCCGACGCAAAATTCAGAACAAGGAAACATGGCTGTGCTATATCGACTATAGCAAGGCCTACGACCGGGTCCCCCACATGGCCCTACTGCATAAACTGCGATCAGTGGGCATTGGGGGCAAACTCCTCAATATAATCAAGAGCATGTATGATGCCCCGAAAATCGCAGTTAATGTAGGAAATGAAGTTTCAAACTCCGCCGAATACCTCTGTGGAGTGCGGCAAGGGTGCCCAGCCTCGCCGATACTTTTCGATTTTTATATTAATGATATATTCAAGGGCGTACGAGGTGTGCGGGTGCCTGGGCTCACCTCACGCATACCAGGACTACTGTTTGCCGACGATGCCGTGCTATTGGCCGAATCATCAGCCGATTTACAAGCCGCACTGGATAACATTACCGAATGGTCGGACACTTGGGAAATGGCTGTGAATGCCTCCAAGTGCGGGATAATGACTATAAGCGGGGTGTTGACCACTGATATGACCCTGCAGTGCCAAAAAGTCGACTCCACTGACCAGTACACCTACTTGGGCTATATTATGAATAGCAAGTGGGATGTATCTGGGACGATCAAGAAAAACAAGAACAAGGTCAGGAAGGCTGTATACGCTGCGTACAGCTTATTGAGTCGGTCTGATGTTCTGACAGCACTAAAAATAAAGTTCATCAATTTGGTTCTGATACCGATTGGATGTTACGGTGGGGAGACATTTGGCATGAGCGAAGCCAGATGCAAGCCCATACAGTCAGAAATCGACAAGGCAATCCGAATGGTTGCCAGTGTCGGAAAATCAGCCGCCATGGAACGTATCAGGGATGAACTGGGCATAAGCTCAGTGTTCATGCGCACCAGCACAGCCCGTGAGCGTGCATATCATAAGTGGCCGACCTTATAAACATGGATCGCCGACCTCATCAAGGCTCCGATGAAGGCCCAGATGGCCACCTAGGTGACCGGGAGTGTCCGGTGGATCAAAAAATTTTGCTCCCAAGACTCAACCGGTCAGACTATTATCATGATAGTCGACCAGAAACGACTAAATAACCGGTATGTCATCCATCAATGAACGGTGGGCCGAAAAATTGGCAAAAAAGGCAACTGGGTTGACTTTCAAGCAATGTATCCGGACCTAAAGCTGGGCCTTCAGGATATTAGAAAAATGCGTATGGGCTCATTCCGGACTGCCCAGCGCCTGTCGAACATGAAAATCGTCGACCAAAAATTCAAAAATTTTTGCCCCTGCTGCAACTTGTGTGTGCCTGAGACGGTCGAACACATACTTCTGAGCTGCAGTCGGTGGCGAAATCACCGATCATCGACGATCGGCCGGTTCATACCGATGCCGATCCGCTCTGACGAAAAAAATTTACTTTCGAATTTCAACGAAGCCCGGTTGGGGCTAGTTGGCAAACTCCTTGGAGGGGGGGAGTCTAAACAATCTTTGAGCCAGCTTCGAGCTGTCACACACAATCAAAATTTTTGAGATGGAAACAGCAAAATTTATGATCGGCATCCTTTATTATTATTACTATAAATTTATTAATAATAAAATTTTATAGTGTATTTTATATATTTGTCCGTAAAATATAATCTTATTAAATTGCTAATTGTTGAGAATATCTGATAAGAATTTTTTTTACATTTTAGTTATTCTAAATTGAATTTTATTATTATTTATCTTTTAGAGATGCATATATTTACTTAATGCGACCAGATAATAAATACTAAATGAATCCAGACTAAATTTAATATAAATTTCTAATTTTTAATGAGCTGATACAAAAATTTATTATTCGCAAGTATCAGCTACTCAGTTGTAAAATGATTATGATTAGAATCTTTTATTTATTTTAAATTTGGTTTTTTATAATACTTTATAAATATGTTCCAAAAAAAATTAAGTATTAAAATTTATAATAGTGGTATTAGTTTTTAACGTATAATACTTTTATCTTCGATTAATGATATAATTTAATATTATAAAAAATATATTTAATGAATTTTAAAAATGATGTTTTGATTTTTTGAACTAGTAACTATTAAAATTGGAAGAATATATTAATTTCTTAAATCTCTTATAATTTTTTATATCAGTTTCAAAAACTTTAATATTAAAGCTATAATGTAAATAATATTTTATCCATTTAACAAATTTTTGGCTTTGGATTTTTGAGTTATAACTTATTTATATACTTTTTACTCTATTTTGATGCTATTAATTTTTTTAATTAACTTAAATAATCAATTGATTATAAAAAATGATATATAACTATAAAAATTTTTTACTTCAATTCGAAAATATCTAAAAATTCACCGAATTAAGGATATTATTATATTTTTTTATAGATATTTTCTTTTATTCTAAATAATCCAAGTTTCGCATCGGTATTTTCTTATTAATCTGAACTCGGATATATAAATGGATATAAAGACTCTAATTATATTTTTGATCTAATAATTTATAATAATTACAGGTATATTGTAACATCACCTTTTTTTTCGATCATATTTCCCTTTTTATTTTTTAAAATTACGAAATACATGTGGAACAGAAGAGTATTTGTGATTTAATATTTTTTATTTATCTCTACGCTTTATTATTGTCGTGTCTAATATTCAAACTTAATTTAAAAAAAGAATGTATGTAAAGTAGACACGTAATTTTATCCATTTTATTACATTTAGCGATTAATCCTTTTAAAAAAAATTAAAAGGCAAATTTGAGTTCGTAACGCTTAAAAAGAAAGCCTAATAAAAACAGGGAAATTCCATTGACAAAAAAAAATATCAAAAAATTATTTGGAATATTTTTTTTTTCAAACTGAGATAAATAGATATTATACTAATTTTTATATAAGTTTGTTGTTTTTAATCTTATATTTTTGATCAAATTAATAAAAAAATATATTTGCCTACGCTAACCAAACCAAAAATAAAATTCATAGTAAAAAATACATAATTTTAAAAAGAATTCTTTTCAGCCCTCAATAAAACTATAAGAACTACGAAGAACTATGTCATAGTAGCTGAAACTTCAACATATATGATTAAAAAAATTTATTAGCTTTTTATTTATACTGAAAAGATAATAATTTATTGTAATTTTCGTTCATTCGTACAATAACTACAAGAAAAATATCTTAATTCAAAAATAATAATACTTACTGGATTATAATTTTATGTTCGATAATATAATAGCTTTATTATCATAAAAAAACGTTTTTTATTATGTTAAGAGTTTATTAAACACGATTTAAATGTATAAAAAAAATTATGAAAAATTTTTTTACAAATGTTTAATGAAAATTCAAAAAAAAAAATTTCAACTGACCATCCTCCGCCGCTCTAGCAGTTATATACCCACTAGGCATTGGTTCAAAGTAACTGGTGAACTATTTATACTTTGCAGTACATTTTTTCAGGGCACGCGGATGCTGATCAAAAATTTGGCTGTTTCAAGCTCAAATTTCTGATCGGCCGTGCAGAGAGAGTAGATAAGCAATAACATTTTTAAAAATTCTTTTATCCTATTGGTTTATCCAATAAGAAATTTTCTAAGAGATTTAAATTTTCTGAAATTTGGCTGTGTCAGTTCGGAGCTGGCTAAAAAATTAGAGGTAACTTGTTTTTTTTAATAAAACAGAATCATAAAGAGTTACAATATATAATCTCCTCCACCCAAAAGAATTAATTGGTTAAAAAGTAATAATAAATTGATCTCTAGTGATTATATTCCTTTTAACCCTTTCCCGAGCGGTAGACTATTTTAGACCCACCAGATATAGCCAACAACGCTGAATTAAATTACTTTAATTCAGAGGCTTTAATAGTTATTGGCATGTTTTAACATGACAGCAAATAATAAACTTGCTTATAAATCACAAATGAATCAATAAATTGATTTTTTTTAAAGAGAGTTGGACGGGAAAAGGTTAATTGAGACATAAGTAAACATAAAGCCAAATAATAAAGTATACTTGATTGATTAAACCATACAGGAGTGAATCTAGACATAATAAACTGATTGCCTAAAAATAATCCCAAACAAAAAATAACAATTACTAAAGCACTGCCAAAATTTAATAAAATTCTCTTTGATAAAAAATTTAGAATTTTTATACTTTTACATTGTATTATAATAAAATTTTAAAGTAAATTTAAAGCTATTATTATCGAAAATAAAAAAGAAAGGTCCAATAAAAATTTTTTAATAGTTAAGACAGTTAGCAGTATACTTGACAAGATTATATACTTCATTAGATTTGATGAAAAACTCGCGCAAGTTGTAGTTCCTGCTCAAATTTCCGTTATAATAATCTTCATAATGCTTGACTTTATCAATAAAATTATATATGCAGAAGATACTACTAGTTGTTTTTTGGTCAAACATTCCTATGTTACTATTACCATTGATAATGTAATAATAATGGAGACTTTGAAAATAATATATAGTATGTATGTTTTGCATAACATTGCGATAAATATTAGATATATCATTCAATAATTTCGCAAAAGCGTGATCATTAAGGATATATTCTCTTCTTTGATAGATATTATGGTTATTAAATACATTAGTACTATATCTCATATTCTGAGAAAAGTGTGTGTAATCAAGATATTCTTTCACATCAATTCTATAGCCATAAGTATGTATCACTTTAGTTACTTCAGTAACCAAAGCTGAGTGATCGTTATCTACGCGATGAATACAGCCGTCGAATAGAATTTTCAAGTTGTTGATGCTAGCAATAATTATATTTTTTATATTATTGGGTAATTGCAAATGTCCAGTATTGACATTAGTGTTTCCCCAATTATATACATGGCCCGCATAATTATACCAATATGCTGCTGAAACGATATTTTGACCTTGAGCGACATTGTAATGTTTTTTAGACAAATCCTGCCCGTTGACTACTTTGGTTTCCCACGAAACAAGTGATTCTCCAAGGCCCGTAGTGTAATTAGCAATAATAGCTTTGGCCAATAAGGAAGAGATACAGATAAGAGTTTTTTTAAACATGCTGTTTTTTTTAGGCTTTATTTTTTTGATATAAAGTATTTATCTTTATTTGTCTCTATTTTATTCTTAGATATTTAGATGTTTAAATATTTGACTAATTAAACTTTGAATAATGACATTAAAGTTAAGGAAATTTATCGTCCTTATATACATTTTTTTTTGGTAGATAAAACAAATATTCTTCTATCAACTCCTACTTGTACGAATATGAAATATAATGCCATAAAATAAAAGATAAGAGAGTGTTCTTAATTTTTTTATTTATTCTATCTGTTTATTTTAATGAAATTAATTCTAAATAATAATAGCTATCGACAATATTGAAGCATAAAAATACGCTTATAATTATGTGCGTGTTATAATATTATATTATAATTCGGATTTGGATATGTCTTATGGTAGCCAAATATGGAACTGGATGGATTATGAGCGTTTTGTACAATGTATAAAATCTAAGATTTCACATTTGTTTGTTTTTTTAAAGTAAATGTATGTATGGTTTTTATTTAAATATTTAATAAGCATAGATGCTAGTTTTATAAAATTTTTTTATTTGGTAAGCTTGGATTTTTGTGATAGGCATATTTCTTCAAAGCGTAGCAAATAAAAGTAACAATACTCTAGAGCATCTCTAGTATCTACGATAACAGCCAGTATGCTTGAAATAAGTATGTTAAATTTCAATTTTTATATTGTGTAAAACCAAAATTTTTATTTTCATTAGTCAGATGTAAAAAGGCTCAAATATTTAATATAAATAAATAAGCAATATTTAAAGAATGCAAATGCGTAATTGAGATTTCCATAATTCATTTGATATACAATTTTAAAGTATAATTTTAAGGTTAGATATTAAAAAAAATACCTATCCAAAAAAATGGTAATTAAGTAATAAGTTTTATTAAAAAAAAAGAAAATACGCTCTTACTAATTTATACAGCTATAAGAATTAAAGAAATTAATTCATCCTAAACAGATCATACTTAGATAACATATTATAATAAAATAAAATTTTATTTACTATATAAAAAAAAGTGATTATATCTTTATAGTAAAATACTAGTAAATAAATTATCCGCATCAGCTTGTTTATTTTGTGAACGCTTCAAATATGCTTATGGGATATGAAAAACATCAATTATAATGTCTAATATTTTTAATATATACCACTATCTTATAAAATAAACATAAAGTAATTCGACAAGATTGTGTAACTTTTCAATGGTCATATCTTTGTGTTTTCGTGTGAAGTTTGTGTTTCAAATTGATCTAGATCTGGCAGATGATAAAGAAGATGTTTTTAAAGCATGAAGTATACCATAAATAGTTGATTCATATATAATAAGTTTGAAAATTTAGTTATTTTAATATCATTTTACTTAATTTTGTTCTTATCGGTTTTAATTGATATTTTTATCAGGCTATTTATACAATATAAGTTTATATATCAAGCCAATTTTCCGTATTCTATTTATATTTAGTTTTTTTTTTGCTAAGCTGAGTAAACGTGTATATTAGTGGAAATTTCGCGAATATAGCCTTGAATATCTTAATATTTGATTAAATTTATTAGATTAATGCAAAGAGATTAATAATTAATTATAGTAACCTATCGATAATTATTATATAAACTACTATAATAATTATTCTCGGAGTGTTTATTAAACATAATTTAATAGTATACAAAAATCTAGTAAAAAATAATTAAAAATTATAAAAATATTACATAAACAATTTTTCAACAGATCCCCGTCCGCCGCTCTAGCAGCTCCATACCGACTGTGTATTGACTCAAGGAAGATGGTGAGTCACTTATACTTTATAGTGTAAATTTTCTGGGCATACGGGTGCCGATCAAAAAATTTGGCTGTTTCCAGCTCAAAATTTTGATTGTGTGTGACAGCTCGAAGCTGGCTCAAAGATTGTTTAGACTTCCCATCAAAGAGTTTTCCAACTAGCCCCAACCGGGCTTCGTAGAAATTCGAAAGTATAATTTTTTCGTCAGAGCTGATCGGCGTCGGTATGAACCAGCAGATCGTCAATGATCGGTGATTTCGCCACCAACTGCAGCTCAGATGTATGTGGTTGATCGTCTCGGGCACAAACAAGTCGCAGCAGGGGAAAAATTTTTTAAATTTTATTCGATCTCATAAATTGACTTTTTAATTAATTTAAAGTTATCATTGCGATTTATAACCCCCTAAATGTAATAATATACGCATTAATAAAAAATTAAATAATTATATTTATAAAAAAAATGGCATTATTTTTTTTTTAATAATCTTATAATTTAAATAAATGACACTTTCTTTAAGAATGATGATAATTCTTTTTTTTTTACCTATACTATTTCAAAAAATATCATTAAAATTGTAATTTAAAATAAAAACCTGTATCAACTGAGAAATGGAGCTATGTAATATAATAAAAATGGTACTCAAACACAGTAATTTTCCAAATAAAAATATTAAACTCAATCAATCAATAGAATCAAAAATTTTAGCATCTAAAAAAATAGCGATTTTATAGATTTAAAAAGTATTTAAATCATTTGAAATATGTGATGTCTAGGATCTAGTATCTTCACAACGACATTTTTTGACTCAGAATACTTTTTATATGATAATAAATCATTGGTATATTTCATAGCTAACTTTATTTTTAAGGCTCAGGTTAATTTTTCAACTGTTTATAGTAAATATTAATGGTTGAATAAACTCCTTTTAGAGGATTTAAATATGATTCACAAAAATTAATAATGATTGTTAAAACTTCTCTATTTAAATGTATATATATTTTATTTATGTATTCTTATTATACGTTAAAAAACTGCTACATAGCATAAAAATCGACCATCTAATCAAGAATACTACCTGATCCGCAATTATTATTATGCCCATAATCTCTAAACTCAAATCCAATATTATTCCCATTATTAAATCCATGATTATCACCAGTGTTTGAATCTCGATCGCTATTGTGTCTATGATGGTTATGTAAATGATTATTTTTAGGCTTATAGATAAAAGAGGAGAATAATTGTCCATAGTCCTTGATGTTATCTCCTGGAGCACCAGAAATTGAAATGACTCTTTCTTTCATCATTCCATTGCAGTGTGGTTCTGTATACATTCTGACAACATCTAATGCAGGCCCATAAAATGCAGCAGAAGCGAATTTCCCGACAGTATAGCACCTATTTGGTCTAGGAGAAATAGATGTGATTTTTTCTTTATAATAACTGTGCCTGAAGAAATCAAAATTGGCTGGAGATTTTGGCACTCCATTACATGTTGCAATATACGAGAGTGTAGCTACAACCAATATAAATCCTAAGCTGTTATTCAAAAAAATTCTGACCATTTTTAATATTTATCTTTACAATTGAAAAGGTATTTTCTAGGATTCTCAAAATAATTTCAAAGATAGTTTTAATGTTGAGAAAATGGTCAAATATCGTGTTGTATGAAAGACCTAAGATTCAATCACCTAACCAAAAGGCTATTCTGTAAGACATTTTGTCTTGCAGATCTTAGGCACTATACGGTAAATAATGTTGTATTGACCATTATACAACAATCGCATTATTTATAGTTTTTTTTTCGTTTCAAAAAAGTAGAATTTTTTATATATATGCTATCGTAAATCAAGGAGTGATATATACTTTGAACCTTGTAGCATAATCATATTGTATTTTTTAGACATATTATAATTCTTGCATTAATAAAATATTCTATAATGCGAATTAGCGCAATAATGACAATTTAAATAAGTGGATTGAAATTCCGATTATTACTACACAAATTTTAAGCATAAATTAACAAAATAAACTTAAAAATTTAAAGTTCTAGATCCATTGTTGATCTAAAAATCCACTTAGTGTCATTTTCACTTTAAATAATACCATATAATACCATATAATTCAGCAATTTTTATGCAACAAATTGATTTTAGTTTTAAGCTAAAGAAAAATGATTTTTTAAATGTATATTAAATTCATGATTTTGATAGAGCGGTAGATTTAATGGTCTATTGAAATACGTATATAATACTGAATTCCCCACTACTACCGAAAAAAAAATTGATTTTATTAGAATATAAATCAGCAGGAAAATCTAGATTCTTTTTCAATACAACGTCCATATTGTTATTAATTTCAATTTTATTTAAAATTTCATGAAGATAAAAATTTTTATTTACAGTACATAGACAACTTTGTATATTACCTGTGACTTAGTTACAATCCCTAAAACAATTTTTACCTAGAATATTAGTATACTATAAATTTACTTATTAGCTCGCTTATAACTTATAACTTATAAATTGATCTATAAAATTATTATTTTAAATGATTTTTATCGGTATAGAGTTAATTTTTCGCGGGAATTCAAGTTTATTGAAATACTAACATCAGCATCCACTATACAGTTATGCAACTTTTAAACAAAGAATGGTAGTTTGTTTTCTATGAAATATATGCACATAAATACATAACTAATTAAAAAATAGCAGCGATTTAAGATTTTATACTAATTCGTATTAATTTTATTCGAGCATAAAGGGGTTTAATAATATATGCGAGGTTACTTTGTGGTGAATAATATTTTCTATTGATTTTTTAGGCGATTATCATATCTGCTTTTATTTCAAATATCATCAAAATTATGCAGATAATTTTTTTATTATTGTAAATTTACTTGTTCAATTATCGGTAGCGAATAGAATGACTAGTAAAAAAAACGCCGCTTCTAAGAATCTTGAATTTCTGAAACATAATTTCTTGATATTAATAAAATGGGAGATTCTGGACGAAGAAAGCACTTTGCTTAAACTCAAAATTTTTGGACCGAATAGTTTATAGGTATAATTATTATTGGCAGAATTGAATAGTTATTTGGGAAATTTTGAACGATGAGAGCACTTTTATGCAATTTAACCCTCCAAGTCCTGACTTTTCAAGTTTCAAATGAATAAAGTATGCATTTTAATTATCAATTGCATATTTAATGCACTCCAGGACTTGGGAGGTTAATGTTGTTTGCCTGATTATTCATTGTGAATAATAATTATTGGCGGAATTGAAAAGATATTTCAATTTTTCTATTTATTCATTTAAATTTGAAATTTGAAATATTTATTTGCTAAAAATAAGAACTAATTAACTCATTAACTATAATTTTTGAATCCAAATCTATACACTATAACACTTATCACTATAAAACGACTCCTTCATAAAGAATAACCTATATCTTTTTTTCTAATTATTCTTTTCGCTCTGAAAGTATTATAAGCTAAAAAAAGTTGATGTTTTTATTTATTTGAGAATAATCAAATATAATGTTTCATAAGCTGTAACGCTTAACGAATAAATTCACTCTGATTGTAAAGAATCCCTCAAAGGAAAAATCAAATTAAAACCGAACTTTCCTACGATCATACTAAAGCAATAATATTGAACATTACTATGCAATTAATCTCGTTAAATGTTGCTTAAAATGGAATTGATAATTTTGTAAGTTTCTAAAAGTTATGATAAAGTAAATGAGTTGATAAGAAATTAAGCTATAGATAGAAGTTATAATTATATTTAGTTTTAAATATATGTGCTATTTATTGGATTAAATATACAGCTTTCTGTAAAATGCATTAAATGCTAGACTCTTTTGTTAAGTTGAACCTGATTGGGACAATGGAAAAAACAAAGTACAATTTTTGAAAGTATTTGCGGGTACATAAAATTTATAAAAAATTCAAAGTTCAGTATTAAAAATAGTCGTTTTTATAAATTGATAAAGTTGATATATTTTGCGAAACTAGAAAAATCGATATTATTTAATCAATAAATTCAAAAAAATATCGTCTTTATTCTAAAGGTAGACATCAAAAAAAGAAACTTTAAACTTTAAAACTTCAGTAGCAGTACCATAATAGTTAATTATGCAGACTGTAATTAAAATAAATTAATTATAGCGATTAATAACGATAAATTTGGCTTTTTAATTCTGTTTTTTTTAATGACATAATACTATGATTTTTTTTCAAAATATTAATAAAAACTTTAAATTCCTCATTAAAAAGCACTACAGTTATATTTGAAAGAATAAAAATTATAATTAAATCGAAAAATAAATTTTGAAATACTACCATCTTCTAAAAAAAGTGGTACAATGCAATAATTTATTAAATCATTTTTTCTTTTGTTTGATACCCGTTATGTTCTTTATCACCAGTCTACTTAGCTAATGGTATTAAAGATATGTTCAGATTCATCTTTTCGTAAATTAGTTGGTTTAAAATAAGTTTTTTATGTCTTTTAAAAACATATATGGTATAGTTGCTATTAATACCAAACTTTATATATTTTTATTTTAAATTAAAGAGAAATACAAAAACGCATTCAAATTATTAGTAATCTCTCAATTTTGTTGTAAAAAATATAAAATTTAAAATCGATAGATATATAATTTTATTTAGAAAGTATTTCCAATTAATTTTATAAAAATAATAATAATATAAATCTATA
>LSSN01000768.1:3303-21977 GCA_001970855.1 Smittium culicis | reverse complement strand
AACTGATTCTGCTTTTGACATATATGTAAAAACAAAAAAACTGGACTATAAACATAAACTGCAAACGCTATACCATTAAACAACAACAATAAAAAAAAAACTTTGTTTATATATTTCATTCATTAAATTTCTTTGATATTTTTTTTTCGACAATGCTGACATTCAAATGAAAAAAATAATTGGGCCAACAGTATTGAATAAAGGAGGATTGAGCGCTAATGGAATATTCGGAGGAATAGTACTAATAGTAATTGGTACAATATTTACATTTATGGGAAGAAGGTTTGTCCGAGCATTGATATTCGCAGCAGGATTTATGTTAGCAGCAACAGCTGTGTTGTTGGTTGCTTATAAGATTCACACTCCTCAGCCAGGCGAGAACGTTCGCGCGATCTTATACTTGCTTCTAGCGATAGTTATTGGAGCTTTTGGAGGTATGTACGCGGTTTGGGCATACAAATTTGGTATATTCATTGTCGGTGTCATTGGTGGTTTAGTATTGTCAAAGTATCTGATAAGTATAGTCAAGATCAGTTTGTTCAACGATCCATGGGCAAGAATCACTTTGATGGTCATTGTTTGTTTACTTTGTGGATTCCTTGCCACAAACCAAGAGCGCATTGGTATTATTGTGATTACCAGTTTCTACGGAGCTTATGCGCTATTCGTTGGTATTGATGTATTTGCCAAACTCGGATTCAAAGAAACTATGCTGCATCTATTCCAAAGCAAGATCGTTACAGCTGGAAATCCCTCAGGCGTTTATGGAATGATGGGTGGAGCAATAATTACTGCTTGTATCGGTATTTTTGTGCAATTAAAAACTTCAGATAATAAGAGGAATTAGAGACGCTTACAAACTGCGAATAAAAAATTCAAATTTTATATTTTATTTATTAAAGATTCCAATTAAATTATTTTAGTAGAGAGTTTAGTTCTATAGATACTAATTTTGGAAGGATTATCTCAAACATATCCTTACTAAAGCTTTCATATCCCTATTAATAAAAAATAAAGAAAAAAGTTATAATACAGAAAATAAAAAGTTAATAAACCATTCAAACAGAAAAAAAACTCTATAAGTTAATTAATAATATAGATTCAATGATTAATTTAAAAGGGCTCATTAATGAAATAATAGCTTGGTTTTGAGGAAATGAGAATAAAAAAAAAACCTTTTTATTGAAATATGGTCTTGAAGATTGATAAAAGTCAGAGCGGAAGTAAATAAAGTTCGATAGATCACATCTGGGACCAAGAACAGTTTTGGAGGATTTGTGACCAAATTCAGTAGATAATAACTCATTAACTACATGCTCATAGCTATTCGCTAGTAAATTTGCCTTTTTCAGCTGCCAACTATCAGGATTTGGGATATATGAAACTACTACTAGCTTTCCTAGCATTTCTAAGCCTTCAACGATGGATTTTATGTTGTTGAAAGTGTCTTTAGGGGAAATTTTTCCATTTTCTGCTTCGTGAAGGCTAAAATTTTAATAATTAAAGACAAAAAGACGGTTTTTAGTCAAGAATTTGGATATGTAGGGGTTTAAAAGCTATTACAAGATTATATCTATAAAAAATGAAAAAGGGGAAGAAAATGAACAAATAAAAAACACTATTATTTAAAATTACAATCCATCGTGAGAGCCTACAAGGAGGATTACTACATCACAGTCTGCATATTCCGAGTTAGTAAAAACAGAGGAAAACAATTTCTGTATAGTAAAAAGCAGACAAATTTGAGTAAAAATAGTTTCAAATAAGTTATAGAGATTAATGAAGTTATTAAGAGATATAATCGATAAAAAATTATTTGATGAGTGAAAAAATAACGATTTAGAATACCTTTTTAGAACTAGGGAGCCAGTCATGGGTAGTAGATTCATATTCGGCGCAGTTATACATGATCCAGTTACGTCTTATAGTTGCAGTTTTGGCTAGCAGCGAGGGAATATAATTACATAAGCCTGTGTTTCCACTATTAAATACAGTATCTCCCACGCCTAACGCTAGCTGGTCGCCTAAGATGTTTGAAGTTTAAAAAATAAAAAGCTTGAGCGAGTGGTTATTAAAGGAATTGTAGGGTATTTGGGAGAAAGTTTTAATTCAGGTGATATAAAAATTGTCAATACCTATAACGACTAGTTTGTGTTTATGATGAGTTTTATTGAATTTCGGCTTTGCGAAAAACTAATTATAATAGAATGATTGTTAAAACTGCGATAAAATACAGCAGAACGAATCATAAGAAAAAATAAAGTGTCTTACATGGAAAAAGTATATGGTGAATAGATGTAGTAGAAGAAGAAAGTCAGAAATAGCAATTTCTGCAAATTTTGAAAAATCCATGCATTTGAACATTGCTAGTTAGGATGTAAGCAACAAAATAAACTTATTGATGTTTAGAGAAGTGGTTCGTTATAAATTGAATATTAGTATTTCGAATTTTCCCTATCTTTATGAAATTATAAAGTAGAGTAAGAGTATACACTGAATTGAGGTATTTTTGTTAAATTTGGTATGTGAAACGTAGTTTGAAAGGTAAAAAAGTACACCTAAACGTTCATAAACAGTCAGAAATCTGTATACTTTTTAGAGGCAAAAAAATAAGTATTGATTGTAACTGAAGAGTTTATTTCCACATTAAAATTGGCTGTGCTTTTATTAGCATTAATTCGTCGTATTTTTTAAAGAGAGAAAGATGAATCAAATTCAATGTCCAATTACTTTTCACGGATTATATTAATGCTACACATTAAATTAAAATTTGGCTATTTCAAGCTTTTCTTTGCATACTCATTGGTTTATTTTATTCGATAATTGATTCATGAGCAAATAATTCGACATTTAGGTGAATATCATTGGATATATCTATTTATATAGCGAATAGATACTGTTTCTAGTATTCTGAATAAAACTCGACCATTTCAGCTATTCGCTGAATTTACATTTCTGGCTAATAGTTTTACCATTAAGCAGCGAATAACATACAAGTAAAAATGATATAAAGTTAGACTAAATCCAAAAATGGTAATTTTTTTCTAAACTTTTATAGACAATTATTTCTTTAGTGTCAAAATTAAAGATATAAATTTAATAACTTTATTATTCTTTTTTGTATTAAATCTTATATCACACTACAACTTAATTTCCTCCTCCTCCCATCTCCCCCAATTCAATATCTACACAGTGTGTAACATTACTAGCTATCAAAAATGCACAAATCATTGGGCATACAACCAGATAGAGGCTGGGACTATAACATTAAAGAAACAATCCGAAAACGTATAGCCGTGTTTCAGCATTTGCAGGCCAGCTTATCCTCTCCCAGCACTAATCGAAAGCCCAGTATCAATGGCTATTCTCAGAGACATCCATTTATGGGTTTGATAGTACTCGACAGCTTACAACTTAAATCCCTGTTCTCAGATCAAAAATTTAGATCCCAGTAAGCTTCATACTTTTATACCATATATAATTTATATCTTTTGTGTAAATTCTCGTTAAAAATATTACATATCTTTAGTCCATGTTGATTTTTACTTTTAAATCGGCACATTTATTGATTCTAACTCAGCCTTAATTTGGTAGGACGAGGATGTTATTTTTACTAGGTGTAAGTATATCTAAAATTTTAGACATTGAAGAGACGAAAGATTTTATGAAAGCGCTAGATCAACTAGTAGCCGAGCTAGATTTATACCTCGAATATACAAGCGGGAAATCGATCAAGGTACTATTATACAATAATCTAGTCTCTTCTTTTTATCATCCTTTACATATTTTATTAGATTTTCCCTATTAATTTTATTGAGAGATCTTTAATTTTATACAAAAAAACACAATTTAATTTTGCAAATAGGATCTTAATTAAAACTCTAATCAATTATAACTTTTACTTGAAAAAAAAAAATTGTGTAGAAATTTCTCATAAATAAAATGTGGAATGGCTTTGAGTTTGGTTCGCATAGCAACAGCTTAAGTGAAACTAAAACATTTTCATACCTCCAAGTACAAAACCAGGTACTAGAATTTACACTATATTTTCAAAAGTACAAAACCCTACATCAACTTTGTGTTATTTAACATAAATATTGTATATTCTAGCTATATTACATCCTTTTTTTTATTCGTTAGCCATTTGAATTTGACTTTTTAGTCGTTTTTGATTCGTTCTGTCACGTTGCGGTTTTGATGTACCTGAAGATAGAGTCGATACATATGAGTTTCAACCCTGTGCAGATGCATGTAGATATTTTCGAGAAGCTGGACAACAAATTCAAAGGCATTATCCAGTCGATCCTCAAGGACCTCGACAACACTTTTCGGCTCGGAATATCATCCGCATTTCTGAGTATTGATACAGCATCCAAGCCAACCAACTCTGACGAAAATATAGAAAATAACCAAACCTTCATGACATGACTTGACTTGACTTTAATTTTTTTTTTTTGCCTTTATCATTTCGCCTCAAAAGAAGAGTTACGAATAGAGATTTTTTTGTATATTATTATAACTGCTAAAATAAACCTATATGTTTACCTCCCCCCTTAAACACGTGCAAAAAATATAAACTAATTATTTCAATGTGTGTGTGTGTGTGTATGTGTGAATATAAGATGTATTATAAAGCAGTAGAAAAGTGATGAGGCAATAATGTTATTATTATAATTATCTTTTTTTCTTTTTTTATTACAATTTCTCCGGTCGCATGCAAAGGTTTTTGTTTGTTTATGAATATGTAGAAAAATGAAAAAATCAGTTTTTTTTCCTGCGTTTGACTAGATTTACATTGAGGACATTAACAGGATTCGCGGTTGTGGTATTTGCAGCGGCTGGCCGCTTGGCCACGACATCCGCACCGGTACTGTAAATGGCAACGTGTTTGGTGGCAGCGCGTACCGCCGCGAGCAATTTCGGATAGGCGGGCGAAACAGAACCTAGGCCAATGATTTCAGTGGCGCATATGAGCTTACCAAGACCATCCGCGAGTTTGCGGGTAGATGCGCATGCTTTCGCGCGTGATGAAAAGTCGATGGAGTTGTCGAAGAGCGCAATAGTAAATTCGTCGAGCTCGTGCGGCGCCACGCACCGCGCGGTGGCGAAACTGCTGTCCGCTGCGGGCTTGGCTGCGCCACTGGCACCAGCACCAGCACCGGCATCGGCATCGGCACCAGCGACGATGACGTTGAAGAAGGCGACCTGGTGGCCGACGCCGCACTCTTCGGTGATGCTGAGAATGTCGAGGAACAAGCTGATGGGCATGGTCCTGTTAGATTTCTTTGCGAGTAAGCGCGCGATCGGGTCGTCGGGGAAGCAGTAGAACGAGTCGCCGGCGAGCGCGGGGTCATCGAACGGGAAGCCGAACTTCCACGCTGCTGCGATCACGGTTTGGTGTCTGCTGATTTCGGCAGTGGCTGAAGCGGAATCGGAAGCGGAAGCGGATGTTGCAGGGGCCTGTGCATTACTTGAGATTCCGGCGTGAGCTGCCGCTGCAGCATCCGCACTTGCTGACGCTGCTGCTGCTGCTGCTGGAGGGCTTTCGCGCAGCCAGTGAATACTGTTCTTGTCGGTGTTTGGCACGTAGCAGTAAAACTGCGGGCGTAATGTTTGCTGGATGGATGATGTATCGGTATTGGCCGGTTGCTTGTTTGGATTAGTTAGCTGTAAGTAGTTAAAAGCGATTTCGAGCGTTTTTTTCCACCATTTATTTAGGGAGTGATTTTCGAGGGTATTCTTTGATGGGTTGATGGAGCTTTTAGGGAAGAGGTACTCGGGCTGGGCTTTGGAGAAGGTGTAGATAGATGTGGGTAAATTTTTAGCGAGGTAGTGCTTGAGGTATGAGATAACGAGTAGTCTTGTGTACCCGACAAGTTTATCTTTTGATGAAATGTGGGTTGGCACAGAGTCGATTTTTTCAATGTAGAGAATCTGGTGATTAGGATTATTTGGAGGAAGATCGGGGTTTTGGTCATATACAGTGTATCTAATTGCTTGGATAGCTGCAACGAACTGGAAATTGTCGTTAGTTTCGTCCGAAACACTTTGCGTTTCGCTTGGCATGTTTGCATTTGGGGTATTTTGAAATTGATCGATGGCTGCATCGGAGCTAAAGTTGGAAGTGTCTAAGGCTAATAAGATTAAGGATTTTTCAAAAAAAGTAGTTTTGTTGCTGGCGTCTTTATTCTTTAACAGACATTGTGTTTTGGTTTTAGGCGTGGTTAGGTTGTAGAGTTTAAGTTTTGAATTGTTAGGGAGAGTTTCTAAAATAGATTCGAACGACTGTTCCATGGCGCGTGTCTATTTTTTATGTGTATTAGGCGAGATTTATATTATAATTTTGGCATTAATAGAAAAAAATGCTTTTTTTTTTCAATTATGGTTAAAACTAATAGAGAGTTTTTTTTTTTGAATTTATAGTATGTAATAAAATGAGAGTTTTAAGTGAAATTGTAGGATTGATCTGCAATATTATTGGCCAGTTATGTTTATACAAAAGAAGATAAAAAAGTCTATAAAGAGTATAAAAAAAAAATAAAATAAAATAAATTTTTTGAAGAGGGGAGGGGGAGAGAGGAAGAAAGAAGTAATGAGGTATGTATAGATATATATATAGATATAGTAATTAAATGAGGTTTGTGGAAACAAGAGTAAGTATTTTTGTACTTAAACGAACTTGTTGATAGTTCCATCAGAGTTGAGGAGGTATGTGCAGCCTCTCCAAACGACAGAGTTTCCAAAGATAGCGAATAGCCAGATGGGGAGGGCGAGGGATTCTCTTATTAGCCATCCGAAAAGGAATTGGGGGAAAGTGAAAGAGCCTTTGAGGTAGTTTGAGGGGATCTGGTGAGATTGGCGGGTGTAGAATATGAGGTCGAGGATGAACCAGACAAAGACGTGAGATATGAAGAATGCGTAATGGTTAAAGGAGTCGAATAGGTAGGAGAGGGAGAAAGAGGCGAATAAGCCGTTGAGGAAGCATTCAGTGAAGGGTTCAAAAAGGGTGGCGGAGAGGACATTAAACTTTCTGGTTCTTATCCATCTGATTCTGCGGGAGCAATAATCGGATAAGGATAAGTTGTTGACGGAGGTGGCGGCGAGGCGATTAGTTAGGCGGTGACGTTTTCCAGCGGCCCAGAATTTCTGGCCGATGACGTTATCTTCGGCCATGTAATTAGCGACGCTGTCGATTCCTCCGAGCTTTTTAAGTTCAGAGATGGAGTATACGTTAGATTTACCCATTAAACAGGAGCCGATGTTGATGTTATTGAGTGCTAGATACATTCTGGCGTGGGTTGTGTTTAGAAAGACAGATTCGAGAAGGCCGCCGAAAGAGTTGAATTGGTTTGACCAGATCATTTGATGTACGGCACCAATTTTGGTAGGATTAGCGTTAAATTGGGAAACGGCTAAGGTGAGGAAGTCAGGCTGAGTGATAACATTGCTATCACAGACCCAAACTAGGTCGTATTTTGCATTGTTAAACCCAGCAATCATATTGCTAACTTTGGGATTCATAGAGCTTCTCTTTGCTATTATATTTTTTTGTTTTAGGTTAAGAGGATGTAAAAAGAAACGGTTAAATGAGGTGGGGGGGTATGAAATAAAGAAGATAGAGGTGGAGAAAAGGTACCTATAATAACAGAAGAGTCAATATTGGGGAATTTTGAGGAAACCGAGTTAGCGACTAGGATGCTAGGGTCCTTTTCGTCTTCGACAACGAAGAGGATTTGGATAGGGGAGAAGGATTGAATGAAGCTTGAAGTTAGAGACTTTTCAAGGCTATCTTCTAAGCCTCGCAACGGGCGTATTATGGTTACACCGGATACGGATAAGTGATCAAGGTGTGAATCTAGGCGAAGAGGGAGGGAGTCGTTTTTTTTTCTAATAATAGTCATAAATCAATAAAAAGGAATAGAGATCGGATATAAGAAAAGGTGAAAGTAAAAGGGGAGGGTAGGGTAGGAAGAGTGGTTAAGTGAAGGAGTATATTTGGGAGAGAGGGGGAGTGTGACGTACATGGAGAATTGACCTATTATATGCATTAGCCACATAATTAGCCATATTATAAGACCAGTATAGACAAGAGTTATATAGAGGTAGGAGTAATGGGAGGTGGAGGGTTGGGAGTCCATGTTATTGAAATAAATTGTTGAACAAAGTGGTTCGAGAATAAGTATTTGAGGTATCGGTATCGATAATTGTAGGTTTTGAGATGAATTATAAAGAATTGAAAGCAAATATGCAAGAGTGGGAGAAGGAGGATAGTGTGTATTCAGGGTAGGATACCGTTTTAATGGAATATAGGGTAAGTTCAGGTATGAATTTGGAAAAGAGGAGTGTAGTGTGGAGATGGAAATATAAGGAAAAGAAATTTATAAGAGTTGTTTGCATAAATAGTAGGGAAGGATAAAAGATGCGTGGTGAGTGAGAGAGGGTAAATTAATGTTTGGAGTGGAGATACTTTAAATATGGATGAGTGGGGAGGAGGGTATTGAACTCTAAGGGTATGATATCAAAGCGAACAAAGTAGCGAGAATAAATAGTTCCATAATAAGGGAAGTGAGGGGGGAGATAAATCCAAGAGCTGAGATGCGAATGAAAGAAAAGAGAAGAGGAGAGGAGAAACAATCAGAGTGATGTAACTAAGAGCGGAAAATGGTTACTAAGGGCGAGTGATGGTTACTAAGAGTGGGGAAATGGTTACTAAGTGGGAAATGGTTACTAAGGGCGGATGATGTATTCAGGCTGATAGACTTGTAGGTATGAAGAGGTGAAGTAAGTGATTTGATGAGAGAAATGTTGGAGAGAGCGCTATAATAGTGCAAAAGTGCTGCGAATCAAAGCTGTGCGATTTGCTTGCAGATTATTCGCCAAACAACCAAAAAAGAAATTCGGAAATCAAGCAAAGTCATCTCGCTGATTTCCCGATTTTTATTATTATTCTGCCACTCTTTAGTTTCTGCTCATTGGCTAGCTATGATTTCCTATTATTAATTATTTCGAGCTTCTTTAAAAAACTATCCTTCTATTTATACCTTTTCTTGGCCCATTTTTAATCGCCTCTAAAAAACGGCACTTAGCTCCGAATAGACGCCCAAACGCCTTTACCCTCTCCACGTCCACTCGATATACAGCTAACCACGTTCATATCACGCTTTTGGCGCCCTGTCTATATATTAGATGGACAACTAGTCAGCCCATCAAACATGTTCCGGCTGTCCGTGTGAATCTTCCACCCACCATTGTTTGAGTGCAAAAATCAAGATTAAAGCTTTGATACCAGAGTGCATAAATACTTAATGCCGCTTTACAAATCGCACTCAACTATGCTTAACAAGTATTAGTTTCTACATTATAGCTTAATTTGCGCTTAAGGAGTGGCTAACTGATCGTTTTTGGTCGAGCCTGGAGCAATAGCATCGACATAACATGGCTAAACGTCACTGGATATTCTGATTTCTGATACCTATCTTGGTGCCGAAACTTTCTGTTGTTAGGACTGATATCTACGCTTGTGTTACTAAGGTTATTTTGTACTAGACATAATGTTCTCTTACTTTCCAGACATTCGTTTCCTTTGCAAATGATTTTCCTTCCGCAGCACTCGTAGATTCGACCAGAAGGCTATCGATCAACGCTGCTGTGTAGCCAATAAAACTGCCCTGCAGCTATTACCAAATAAAACAGCGGTTCTCATATATCCAAAATAAGCATCCCTGCCATTTCGTACTCCATCCCTCTTAGTAAGCTTTTTTCCCCACCCTTGACACCCATTTGACACCTTTTAGAATTTCGGAACAGTTCTTCTACGTTTCTAAATCGCTTATTCGCTGAACGCTCAGCATCACCAACACCACTCTTATTTGCACTGGCTCACCCTCTATTTATCTCTGCCTCTATTTATCTCGCTCTCCATGCTTGCTAATAAAGATACCAACTCGCAGCCTGACCTACCTAATGAAATCTGCGTATTTGTTGCTCATACGCATAGTTCACCTCCAAACCTAAGCCCAGACTCAAACTCAAATCGTAAAAGTAACTAACTTTACCCCCCTAATATCGTCATTCTCGCTTCTCTATTAATAACCCTCCTCTTAATTTATAAGAATCAAACTAGACTAAATTATTACTAACTAAAATTTTCTCACCAACAAACAAATCAAAACTATTTAAAACACCACTAACATGCTGACTAATATTTTTTGAATTTTTTTTAAAAACCAATAACGTTTAAGCTTCCTCATCCAACTTGAAGCAATGCCCATAGGGTACGCAGGCGGTAGACCGCCATAGGATTTTTATAAATTATTAGACTATTTTATATTAATTAATTTAGCTGTTATTTATGTTAATAAAATCCGAGAATTAAAAAAAAAAAGCTTCCTCATCCATCACCTTTTTTTTTTTTTTTTTTAAACGGATTTTATCTCATCCTTCATCCAAATCTTTTATTTAGCAATCTCTTATCTAAAATATCACCCGATCATGCTTTTGCTTTCTTAAATGTCTAAGCTATCAATCCCCCTACTTCTCTGCCGCAACTTATTCACCCAATATACTAATAAACACGTTTCTTTTAAAAAATTAAACAGCAGCGAGCTTATCGTTATATAAAAAATATGATACATTTACCTCAAGAAAATATTAGATCGAACATGCAAACTAAAAAATAAAAAGCTTAAAATTGAATTCAACTATATTATAACACTTAGTATCAAATAAATCTGTGACCGTTTTTTTAGGTCTTTTCCTGCACAATTGCAGACTGTTTTTTTGTTTTTTTTTTAGTCATTCCCATACGCCAACAATAAAAAATAATTAACAAATCATAGTAGCAATTATAAAATGTTTTTTTAAAATCTGCTAATTCATTTGCCCTTCCCCCCCCCCCAATTAATTATGTTATATGCCATCTCCATCTCCATTGCCAATATAAATCTTTCAATGATATTATAATTGATCTATTCCTAATTTTTCAATTGTAAATTTCGCTTATATCTCGCTTTTATCTCGCTTTTATTCAATTTTAATTTTCTGCCTCAGTTTTATTAATTAAGCTAGTAAAATTCACAGAATAATGTTTTATTATACCTTTTTTTATTGGGAATTTTATATTCTATTGCTAAATTTGTCCTTATTAATTTATTATCCAATATAATCATTACTACTTCTTTTATATAAACTATACTATGACATACATTTATCAATTTAAATCACAATTAACTATTGCTAATTTTTTATAAATTATTCAAGCTTTAATATTTTTTTTTAAAGATAAGCTATTTATCTGACGACTATTCTAATATTAGTCTAAAATATTCTTTACCTGATAATGATCATCATCATCATCATCATGATTTTGTTTCCCCATCTGCATCAGGAACAATAATAGAAAATTTATCAAACAATAATTTTTTTATTAAAGAAATTTCTTCATTTTATAATAATTCCCTTCATTCAACATCCAATTAAATTCCAATTTATCAAGTATATGATTATTCCAAAAGTTTTTTTTATGACTCAATAGGAAAAAAAAATTATCATAATTATAATTATACAGAAGGCGTTCCCCAATTTATTTTTGAAATGCAAAATATAACTCCTTACATAATTTTTTAATTTATACTTTTATTGACTGGCTACTTAATGATATATTTTTTAATACTAATTATTATGCTGATTCAAAATTTCCTAAAACTAATTCTCAAAAACACATATGTCTTGACGAATTGAAAATTTTTATAGGCATAAATTTTAGAAACTTTTAAAATTATCCTATTAATACCAAAAATAAAGTATTCTATACCTATGTAACATATAATAGAAAAAGTAAACAAATACAAAACATATATTAATTTAAATCAACAAAACGAAAAATTTTAATATTTTCTAAAAATATATCTGCCCAATATCTGACCTAAAAATTTGAGAATTGATAAAGAAATTTTAGAACAAATTTACAGAAAATGAATCATAAATGTTAACTATTTAAAAAATAACAAATATTATTCAATCAAAGTAACTCAATTAAATTTATTTGTATAAATGTAGAAAAGCTAATACAAAAATTTGCAGATGCTTAAAATTCTATCAAACAATATAGAATTGAATTCGGGAAGTTAAAAATATTAAACAAAGTTTCCATAACTGCTAAAATAACAGAAATTTATAAGAATCCTAAAATAGGAGACAATTCAAACACTGATAGATGGTTTAAAATTTTAAAATTTTTTTTTAGAAAATAGAATTTTGTCGTATCAATATCAATTTTATTTTTTTAGTAAAAACTAACGATTCGCCCCAAAATAAAAAATTAAATTCATCTATTTATATTCCCGTATCTATATTATTAACTACTAAAATTCTAACTCATACAATTTTTAAATGGTATGAAATAAATATCATTAAATGATAATTTCCTATATATTCTTTGTACAAAGAGACTAGATAGAATTGAAAATGCTTGTAAATTGTTAATTAGATTTAAACTCTTTGTAAAACAATAATAAAAATGAACTCTTTTGTATAATGTTAATAAAAACAACTTTCTTTACAACATTTAATGCTAATAGTTCTCTTTGTATGTATAGATTTAGATCTATGTATTCACAAATACAGTGATAGTTTTTATCATTAGATAAATAATTGGAAATATAATCACCAAAAAAAAAAGGTAATTTTCCTTTGAGTGGTTTAAGGAAATAAATTTTATTAAAAATAAGATCTGTCGACGCCTTGTGTAGAAATTGCGCCTTAATTCAATAATATTATTTTGACTCTTCAAATTAATTTCTTTTTGATTAACTTTATTTTTTGCTGAATCAATAAATAGCGACTAATTAAATTAGTCAATAAAATAAAATAAAGTCAGGGATAAACCAAAAACCAATTCGAAGGTAAAAAAAATTTTTTTCTAGCGTATAATACTATATATATATATATTCTCTTTTTTTTGCCTTACTGTTTTCCCTTTTGTTCATTTTTTTTTTTGCTTTATATCTTATGCTTTATTTTTAGATATCGATTAAATAATTCTTTAAGATAATTTCCGATGGAAAATCGATTCGATCCTTCGTTTTGATAATTATTAACATACAATCTTCAAGAGCGTATAGTCACTCCAACTCAGCAACTGAATCAAAGAAAATATTAATGGTACGATACTAGGATCTAGTTACACGATTAAATAGCTTTAAGTAACATTAAATATATAATTTTTATGAATTATTAAAAATAATCCGAGAATCAAAAAATATTAATGAGATTTTATATTATGGGGAATTAATTCAGAATAAAAACTAACTTGAATTACTAATAAAAATTTCTGAGTATTAGTATTATCTTATTACAATATACCCAAATAATCAAGAGTCACAAAAAATTCTATTAGCACGCATAAATTTTTTTAACTATAAACAAAAAAATTAACTAAAAGCTTCCATTAAAATCGAGGATTTATAATTAGCTATTAGAAATATTCTTAGAGTTTTATACGTTTTTTCGTAATTTGTGATGAATTATTTGTATACTTTTCAACGAGACAGTTCAAATATATCTATAAAGAATTAATATTGTGAATATGAATTTTTATGCTAATGCTAATAATTCATTTCATGAAATGCCGGTTAATCGCAATTATCATAATCGCGTCTAGCCTAGTAAATGAAAATGAGGCTTAATGCGCATATACGCCTCATAAGAAAATATGCAGCGAATATGAGGCTATTTATTTATTGTTTATTATTATCTTGTTTAATTTTTCCTGGTTTAACAGAAAAAAACATCAATATGGTTCTATAATATTAGGAGTAAATTTATTATAAAAAGTGCAATTGATTTCAACTAGAAATCGGGGAACTCTATACTATTTTTAAGTTTTAATAATATTCGATAAATACTTATCCAATAAAAAAAAATAATAAAAAGATATAATAATAAATACCAATTGCTCAGGTAATCATATAATAAATCTAATTTTAATGTTTTTTACGGTCTTTATATCTTATTTCAAAAAAAATTTTGAATTTTTTTTCATGAAACGCCTTTTTAGCTCATTTCTTTGTGAAAATCATGTTTTTATTAAGTATAAAAGCAAACTACTTTTTTTTTTTTTGATAATAATATGAATAATAATTATAAAATAAATCTATTCATATTTATTAATTTTCGCTCTATTATTTAATAGCTTTTTTTTCTACTGCTATTAATATTTATTTGGAAAAATCAATGATAATTCACTTTGAGTTTTTTTCTTCTTTCATTCTCTAATCGAAAATATTCTGCTATAATCGATGATTTTCACTAAATAAACATGCTTATTATGAGTAACTATTATTTTAAATACCCTAATATGTCGTGGCGTATTTGTTCCGCGTACATAGTTTTTATCTAGGGTTTAAACAGGAGTTTTATTTAGAATGATTTATAATTATAGGTTGTTTCTTTAGTTTTTTATTTTATTTTTTATTAGTTGGAATGAGATTTTGTTTTTTTTTCTCTCAAAAGTGGGAGTTTCCCTTTTATATCTGGCCTTTAAATATAAAAGGTAATTATTAAAGTAAATGTTTATAGTAATTGGCATATAAATAAATAAAGTGGACTGACCAATTGAATCTAACATACTAAATAAAACCGTGCACTAAAAAAATCTACATGTTAAATTAGTCAGAAAATCAACTGTAGAAACTTATTAAGTTTCTAACACGTGGTGGCTTTCCGCCCCAACAAATAGCAACAAGTTTTTTATATTCCTAATTATTTATCTCCTAGATTCGACGTGACGCCATGTGGATTTATTATTTTATTGTATTATATTATATCATTATAAATATTTGAAAAGCTTTATAATAATAAAGATCAAAATTAATAAGCCAACTGATATATAAACTGAGGTTCGAATTAAATATTTTTAATTTTCTAAAAATGTAAAAATTTAATTTAATAAAAATTTTGGGTTGTTATATCAAGAATTATGTAAGAAAATTACTAGAGAGGCTAATTAGTAAAAGACAAATAAATATAAAATAGCCTAATTAAACCTTCAAAAAGATATATAAAAATCAAGTTCAAGATTTAGCTCAAAAATGCGTTTAAAGTTAATTTAAAATCTTTTTTATTATTGTAATTTAAAAAGGGGTTCGTAATTTCAATAATTATAGAATCTGTTCAAAAGTGCCTCGCCTTTCTCTAGAGAGATTGAGGTACATTTATTGTATATTTTACGGCTTCGGATTTTCTTCTTTTATTATTATTCTTTTTTCTTCATTTAACACTTGATTTAGGTTCTCAGTATCAATATAGGTGAAAGTAACTTTGAAGTTAGCCAAATTTTTATCCATTTACTAATAGCCATAATATTCGTCTGAAAAATTGATATAATGTGCTCTTAAAAAATTCAAGATCAATAATATTATCAAATAAGATGATAAGATACCATCAAAAGTCTTAAGTAATAGGCTATTTACTTAAATTAAATAACCATTAAAGATACATAAACGGGTTTAATTAATGATGAGATCGATTTATGGAAAATCGACAGCGTGAATATTTATTCGGAATGTTCGAATACTGTTCCAATCAAATAAAAATCATACATTATATAACTATATTAGGAAAAATAAAAATATATGGTAAAATGGGTGTGACTTTAATTGTGTATGGCCAATAAAGGGATTTGAAGATAGTTTAATTTGGTAGAAACATTATACCTATGGAAATTATATCACCCAAGCAAAAATAAATTGTGATTTTTTAATAAAAATATTTACCAACGGTGAATTGAAACAAGGCGGTCCAAATTATTCATTACAGTAATAGATATTAATTTGACCACTGCTAGTTTAAGCATGTGATTAATATTTTAAGCGCTGAGACGAATTATTCTGGAAATAAAAATATAACTTAATAATTGGCTACACGAAATGTTAAAGTTTACTATTAAAAAGCATCCTAGAACGAATATATACTAGTGTAAAAGGAATAGGAATTACGAAATAGAAAAGGATAGATATTTCAAAATAACAAGTTCCATTCCTAATAATTGTTATTTTTAATGTAAATATTTTATTAATATCCTTCAATAAAAACAAAATAAAATTGCTTAAAGAAATTATTAAAAATAATTAGTAATAACTGTTTTAATTGGCTATCATTGAAGCATAAATACATGAAATAAACTTTTGATGAATAAATTAAAAATTTTGACTAATGTTAATGGTATCATTATAGGTATTGTAACAAATAAAGATGAGTAAATTATGAAAAATTATAAAAACACCTTTAGAAGGTATCTATTTTATTAAAAGACATATTATAATCTGTATTAAAATTGATAAGCCTGAATTAACATCTGAAAATTTTAGAATAATAAAGGGGAAATGATGTTTTTAAATAAATAGGAGTAAATTGTAACGAAGATAAATTAAATAAACAGCATACGCAAGAAAAAGTATTTGAATAAACCAGAGACAATATTACAAATACAAAATATAGGCGCTTATCCTTTTAAGGAAATATATTATTATCAAATAAAATTCTTTTAGCTAAATTATGATTTTACTCGAATATAAATTTATTTGATTGAATATTCATAAAAATAACAAAATAATGGCAAATAATTTTTTCTGGGATAAAAAAATAGCTAGAAAAAAACAAAAAACTTTGAATCTTGAAAAAAAACTATATATACTGTAAACTAAAAATGAAACCGGATATTTATTTTCAAAATAGATATACAAATGCTATAAAATGCTATTTTTTGGTCTCCCATTGTTATATAAGTATTCAAATATAATTTTTATTCGGTATAAAGCAAAAAAAAAGTGATTCGATTATAACGAAATTATAGAAAAAAATATATTCTAAATGTTAATAGTATTAAATCTCTATTTTGAAAATCTATATTAAACTAATTGGCAAATGATAAACCAAAGTGTAAAAAAAGAAGTATAATGAACTAGATGTGAAGTTATTTAAAACTTAACTTGGATGACGTAAAAAAAATATAAAATAAAATATTAACATATACGGATATCCAGTTTAATTAAATTGAAAATCACTGCCATCGGAGACTAATCAAAGAATTTAAACAGGTAAGTGAAGCCAACAAAAATAAAACTGATCAAAAAGAATTTGATTGATCTCTAACCCTAAAATGGAAACAATAGATAAATAAATTGCTAGATACGAATCTCGAGCAATTATTATCTGATTATACATAGTGTAATTAATTTAAAAAATAACATGGATTTAGATTAAAAAACAAAAATCAAAAGATATTAAATTAGCCATAAAAAAGAAGAATTGAAAAAAAAGGTGAATAAGTGAATATATTATTAACTTTAGTTAAAAGAAATTAGATAGTATTTATTTAAATAAAGAAAATTCATCTGACAGTCACTAATCTATCATTAAGTATTCATAAAAATAAAATATAATAAGTAAAGTATAAAGTAACAGATTATTAATATATGCGGATATTGCCAAAATTAAGTGTGAGATTTAAAACACGGATTTTATGATTCAAATAGAATAAGATACTATTTGTAAAAAACAAGCGATTTCTTAATTAAAAAAAAAATTAGAAAAACAAAAATATACAATATAAAATATAATAGGATCAAAAAATAAATCAGCTATACTATTTTCGTAGTGGACTATTTCTAACCAAAGAAATTGCATCGAATCCAATCATTTTATTATTTCCTTTATATTCTATTTTTTTCTTTCAATTAATATTACAGATCTTAAAGATTATTATTAAAAAGGATTTTCTTTAGTTTTTATCACAAAGAACAAAATATTCTTCGTGAGTTTTTTATAAAGCGATCCTCTTTATGAGTAATGTTATATTATTTTATATATTTTACTTTCGAATAACTACTAGGTTATTTGTTTTATTTCAATATTTTATATTTTACACTTATTACAGAGACACTGTAAAAACTGGTAGTATAATAAGCGATAGTTTGGGAAAACAGTTTTGGTGCAAATAGCTGTGAATTTTTACTAAAAATTGGGAGAATGAGGGGAGATACAAAACCGCTACTGAATAAAAAATAATCAAAGTTTAATATCGTTTTTTTTACAAATCTTTTCTTATGTAAATTTTGAACCAAATAAAACCCTAGAATATAAACTCTAGGTGGAGAAGTGGGAAAATATCCGACACTATAATCAAGATTAAATTTAAATCACTCAGAGCTAGAAATTATAGCATTGTTAAGCATTAAAAATATCAATAGGCTGAAATGCGAAACGGATTTGTCGCGGTGGAAAACCACCACTAGTAGAAAAAATCAAATTCTACTGTTATTACAAAATTACATAACGTTTTTAATTTCCACTTGAGTTTTACTTATCCTTTGTGTAGTAAGAAGAGTGCCTTATTTTATTCTTTTTTTTATATTAATTTATATGCATGGGTCAGAAGGTTACTATACAAACAGTAAGAAAAAATTAAGGAGAAAAAATTGGGATATAAAAGGGTCGCCCGCATCATTTTTATGTCTCGAAGCTTCTCGAATTTTTAGAAGAAGGTATTCCTCCATTATAATTATATAGAAATAAAAGCCTAAAATAAAAACCCATTTTTTTTTATATTATTAAATTAACAAAAGTGTAAACCCTAGTAATAAAAGCTAGGTACGTGGAGAGATTAAAACCACGAT
>LSSN01000767.1:2810-26253 GCA_001970855.1 Smittium culicis | reverse complement strand
AATGTAGGTTAATTTGGAAATATAATTTGATTAGCAGATTAAGTGGGCGAGTCCATTCCCCATTAGTAATTAGATTAGGAGATTAAGCGTACGTGTTAATTCCCCACTAATAGTTAGATAAGCAATAAGCGCTGCTCTTTCAGAAATTTATAATTACACTAAGAAAAAAATTTTAAAGGTTTTGTTTATTTTCGGGACTTTAAGCAATTCAGGTTAAATCTTTGTTTTCTGATATTCGATCAAGTCGTAATTTTTTATCTGTCCTGATTAATTTTTGGTTTTGTGTCGAAATCATATTTTACTCTTAAAGTAATTGCTTTGTGCCCAAACTATCCTTTTGCTTAATTCCTCTGTTTCATTTGTATAGTCTCTCTTTTGTTTTACCTAGTCTTTAATAATCTATTATTGTCTTCGTCTCTATCTACCCTACTTATTCAATAGCTCTCTTTGTCTACGTTCTAGTAAACTGTATTTATCAAGCCTAATTATTAAACTTTATCTGAGATGAGTTCTGCAAAAAGTCAATTGTTTGTAGGTAGATTACCAAGAAATATCAGAAGTGCTGAACTTGAAGACATTTTTGGCTACTATGGTAAACTAACTCGCTGCGATATTAAAGTAAGTTATACGCTGATTTTTACACTTCATTTTGATTCCGCTCTAATTTTTATCTCGCATCTATCTCATCATATTTGGTTTTTTTTTTCTAATATTGTTCCATTATTTACTATTTTTCATTAGCGCGGTGTAAATCTATGTAAGTACCAATCTTATTCTTTATATTTATTTTTATTTATTTGATATACTTTTTCACATAAATCTAATATTTTTGGATTTCTATCAATTAGGTTACGGCTTCATTGAATATGATGATCGACGTGATGCTGAAGATGCTTTAAAAGAATGCCATAGAATGAAGCTGGGTGACGAAAGAATCGTCGTCGAGTTTGCTAAGGGAAGCGCCCGCCGCACCGACGACAACACCTGCTTCAGATGCGGCCGTGAAGGTACTCCCCCCCCCTGCCACATTCAATCTTTAACTTTTCTAACCCTTTAATACCTTTTCGTCCATAGGTCATTGGGCTCGCGATTGCAACAATAGCCAAAGACGCAGCCGCTCTCCCAATAGGTACTTTTTTATTCCTCTCTTTATTTGGCGCCTTCTTATCTTTGACATTATCCCAAATTCCTTGACACCTTTTTACTCTTTTGACAACATTCTATTATTTTGTTGCCTATAATCCTTTGACACCATTATTCATTTTGACACCCTTTTAATGCATCCCTTTTGCCTATTCTTGACACCCTTTAATACCCCCTTCCTCTCCTCTCCACTCCTCTCCACTCCCCATTTTACCTTCCACTTTCCCCCCCCTCTTTCCTTGACACCCTTTAATATATCCCATCCCGCCTACCATTGACACCCTTTTTTACTCATATTTGGCAACTATTCCTTACTATGTCACTGTCAGCCTGCCACGTTTTTTGAGCTTTGACTTTGCCATTAGCTGTTTTTAATCTTTCCAGCCCAGATTTCTGAATTTTATGTTAGTCTCCGGCTTTACATCTACTAACTCTTTCTTTGACCTTTCTCTTTCTACCTCTCTTTTCCTTTGCCCTTAGATATCGCCGTGGAAACAGATCCTACAGCCGCAGCGTCTCACCTCGCCGCAGCCGCTCCAGAGATCGCTCAACCAGGTACTCTAGCTCCCGAAGAAACTACTCACCCGCCAGACGCAGCCGCCGCTCACGCTCTTATTCCCGCTCCCGCTCCCCCTCAGTTGACCGTAGACGTCGCTCTCGCTCTCGCTCCCGATCCCGTTCCCGCTCCCGCTCCGCTTCTGACCACTCACGCCGCTCTGGCTCTAAGGGAAGAAGGTCTGAACCCTCCTCCAGAAAGCGCTCTACCTCCCGATCACTCTCTAATCCCCGCTCCCACCACAGCAATTCTCCTCCCCGCTCACGCCACTCTTCTAGAAGCCGCTCCCACTCCCCCCGTAGATCTCGCTCTGTATCCCCATCCCACTCAAGACAACGCTCTCGCTCAGCTTCTCCCCCAAGAGACTCTTCTCGATCCCCCTCAAGACATAGATCTATATCTCCAAAATCTCGCTCCAGATCTATTCCTCGTCACAGAGATATCTCTCGCTCTATCTCTCGCTCTCGCTCCCGTTCCCGTTCCCGTTCAAGATCTATATCCAACTCCCGCAATAGAAATGCCTCCCGCTCCCCTTCTCCTCCAAGATCTAACCATAGAAGCGCATCTAGATCTCAAAGCCCCAGCAACAATGACTCTAGCGCCCAATACCCAGAAGATTCTCCTATGGACCAAGTAAATGAAAACGCTTAATTAATTATTGCCTTTACTCCATACACTCTTTTTTTTAGCCTCTTTTTCCATTTATTCTATATTCTACTTTATAATATAAAAATTAAAGTCACATTTCTATGCTTATTTCGTCCATCGATCTTTTGATCGACCTATTACCTTTTTGCCCTTTTTATCTTTACCATCTACTATCGTAACATCCCTTAGTATATACCACATGTATTTTCATCATCGATTATTTTTAAATTTCAAATTTATATACCAACTCGGTTATCTTGTAAATTATTTTTGTATTTGCGAAATTTTACAGCTCTGATTTATCTTAATGTTTTTGTATATTAAAAAAAGCCCAAATGCTATATACATCACACTTTAAAAATCCTGAATTTTGATATTCAAGGCGTGTAGAATTTTGATGATGAAATATATTATAAGTGGAATATTATGAAGTTTTTCATATTTATGAGATTCAGTTTTTAAGAATCAAAACCTTTAAAAGTTTATTTAATTGTTTTGTTTGCTAAAATATGAATATTAAAAAATATTTAATAAAATATTTAATATTTCTTACAAATTTCTAAATTTCCGAAAACTTTATATATCTAACGACAGCTATTGGATAAATCATCTTTGCCATCTATTAAAGTCTCGCGGCCATTCGCCTAAATATCAACGCTCCAGCTCATTGGCTGCTTTTTCGAGGTTTTTTTGCACTCAGTTCTTTTCCCCCTTTTTATTTCTCTTTTAAATAATTTTTATTTTAATTAATTTAATTTTAAATTTCAGCTTTGTAGTACATATCTGCTTTAATTTCTACAAATGGGCTCAGCCTCAAGCAAAACCAAGATCACTGCCCAAGATAAGGCCATTCTCGACATCAAATCTCAAAGAGACAAGCTGCAGCAATACCAGAAACGTGTATCATAACATTTACCTTCACTTCATTTCTTTTAATCTCTTCTCATTTCGCTCCATCTCACTTCATTTCACTTCTGCTTCTTTCCTATCTATAAAAACTCTTTCCACTGCTTCATACTAATTTATTTCATAAACATTCGTTAGATCTTAAAAGTCACAGAGAGAGAAAAACAAGTCGCGGCAGAATGTTTAGAAGCCGGTAATAGAGAAAAGGCCCTTTTGGCCCTGCGAAAAAAGAAGTATCAAGAACAGCTCATAGCGAAAACAAACGAGCAGCTTCTCAATCTACAGCAACTCATTCAAACTATCGAGTTCTCCCTGATCCAAAAAGACGTGATGTTGGGCCTGTCGCTCGGCAACGACGTCCTGAAAAACTTGAACAAGGAGATGAACCTCGAAAATGTCGAGAAATTAATGCTCGAAACTAGCGATGCAATCGAGTACCAGAACGAAGTATCCGCCATTCTCCACTCCAATTTGACTGCAGACGACGAAGAGCAAGTTATCGAAGAGCTGAATGCACTGCGAGCAGAAGCGCTTGCCGAATTCAACGAGCGCCTACCCAACGTCCCTAAAACCGACCTGTCTAACTCCATTCCCGTCAGCAAAAACAGGCTTCGGCAAGAAAACGAGCAGGCTGAAGATATCTCTCCTGAACCCGAGAAAAGCGAACCGCTACTTGCTTAGGCTCCACTTTACCTGCCTATCTTCAATTCTTCATCTCTCTTTGTACTGATGATTAATGTTAATATTTATTCTAGAATACTTTTTTTGCTTCCGTACTTCTATGACATTACTCCTGTAATATTTTCACTATTTTTGTCCTACCCCCTCACTCCCTTCATTTAATAATACATTTTTCAGTAAGCTTATTGTCATAAGCGTATCTTCCGCTGCTCTGTGTATTGCTTGTGAATTTCCCATCTTTAATTTTTTTTATAGGAAATCATAAATGGCAGAAATAAATCTTTCTTGTTTCACTCGATTTGCTAGCATAGCCTATTTAGCATATTAACTGATATGAATCTGTATGATTTAATGCATTCATATCACCATAAAATTTTCTCGTATAACTTTAAATATTTGATCGCTTATCGTGTATTGATTATCAACTATTATAAAAAATCATAAATTTTAATAAGTTCCAATGAGTACTGATCACAGCCATAAAATAGCATCCCTTCAATATTTTGGCTTTACGTCGCAATATTAGTTTATTAGTATTTAAATATTATACAAATCTTCGAATACTTTGGTTGTTTTGATTAAATTCAATTTGACTTTTTAATTTGATTAGAGCAAATTGTACAATAAAAAAAAGGTACGGGACTTGTATATAAACATCAATAGGCCATAATAATTTACTGTTGGTATTTAATTATAGATGCTAATTTATAAACGCAATTTCTAATTTTTAAAAAAAAAATCCTTAGAATATAAAAAAACCACCTATGAATATAATAAAACTTTATCCTATTAACATAATGATCGTTTATATTTTAATTTTATTGAAAATTATGATTGTAATGATTTTTTTGATAGAAACATCAAGCAATAAACACAAAACCAATTTCGAGAAATACCAATAATGAAGTTTATTTAATTTAAATCTGAATTTATATTTCGATTTATTTTCGAGTTTATATTTTATTGACTACAATCAAGAATTGGTATTTTTTAATTAAAAATACCTGGCAAATATTCAATTTTATTTATATATAAATAATTATAAGGGTATAATAAATTCTATCTGTGTCAAGAATATGGTTTGTGTATTTTTATTTATAAATTTTGATCCACCAGATATTTAATCTTAGCTACTAATATAGCCTTTCCTCATTTATACTTTAAAAAAAATGGTTTTTTTGTTTCTCTACACTTAAAATCTAATAAAAGATAAGTAATTTTATTTCTGTGATACTTAAGAAACTGGATTTTATTAAAGCATAAAAAAAAAATTATGTCACAGGCTTTATATTTAAAAAATAAACTGCTAAATTTGTTATGATAAAATAATACAACATTCATGAATTAAATTTTTTTTATATTTTGAATTTCCTGGTCCATATGGCTATTTAGAATCTCAAAAGCGAATTAAGCTATTTTAGATTATAAAGAATTTTGCTGTATTTCACGCACATTCATTCAATAGATATACTGTTAGATTTTTTTAATTATCGGTTCTATATTTTAACTTTATTTATAATGTATTAATCATAGAATCATAATACTTTTAGATAATTATATATTTTGATTGCGTTACCTCTTTAATCATTTAATCTTTATCTTATTTCACTAAAAATGATGATTTAGATGATTTATTAACTAATTTAAAATTATTAAATTTCAGCTTTTTAAGTCTATAATTTATATTTAATATACAGTATCTTATAATTTAAACATTATATATATTGGAAATATTTTACATATATTAAATTTCTGTTTAAATATGAAATTAAAGAATTTTGATATAAATTATATCAAATTTTTAATTATTTATTGTTTCATTCTAAAATAGTGTAATTAGTAATAGATACCAGTTTAAGCCTAATATATATATATATCTAATACATGTATAGATTAGTGAAGATAATAACTCTGCAAAGCTCATTGCTATATTCAAGGCTTATATTTAATTTTTTTTTCCTGGTTCTAGGAGATTATTGAATATATAAAGATCATTTTGTTTCAATTGTTTTTATTCTTGGTTCGATATTTTTAAATTAATTTAGAATCATTCTTATCAATTAATAAAAAAAACTATAGAAAATTGTTTTCTAGGTTTACAATTATACATAGAACGATTATAATGTTATTTTTAATTAATAGTATTTTCATAGCTTAAAAACCTTCACTCATAATAACATTTAAGAAAAAATATACATTTTATAAAAAAAATGTGTGTAATTTATTATATATAAATAAAATTTTAAATATACTTTTATTTCTGAGGTTTTATTATTTTTTTTAAGAATATATGTTGAGTTTTATTATACTCCCCAGTTCTAGCAGCGATGTTAACGGTGCGAGGTACAATTTCGGGGGCGAAGGAGAATTTAATATCCTTAGCTTCATTATCGGAGACAATTTTTGGGATCATTTTGTTCGGATTTTTAGAAACTTTTAAGGTTTTAGTAGACCTTTTATTTTGATTTTTAATAAAATCAGATCAGTTGATAAAAGCTTAATAGGATATAATAATAAGTTATAAAAAATGATAAAGTAGTTTTTTTTATTTTTTATATATTTGTTTATTTTGATTATACTATTATAGAGAAATATAATTTTGATAATATTTAAAGATAAACTTATTATGTTAAAAAAAATCACTAATTAGATAAAGAGTAAGTATTATGTTTATCCCTTTTTTTGGTTTATATATTTTAATAGGATTAAGTATTAGTTTATTTTTCTTAAATTTTAGTATGATTTATTTATAAAAAATTTTAAAACTCAAAAATTTTATTTCTTTACTCTCTATTTATACAATAATAAAATTATTATTTAACCGTATCTTGAAAGAGTATTATTAAAGAAATTTTCTAGGGTTAGACTTCGGCTTATGATCTAATATTCAATATAAATAACGTCTTGATTTCTTTTTGTTATCTCTTTAATTTTATCAGTCATAATTTCATTTATTATGATCGAATTTATTCTAGTTAGATTTTTAAATAATCTAAAACACAATATTTTAGTATTTTGCTTTTCCTTTTTGAAAATCAATAGTCTTACCTTTTAGTATTAATTTATTAATGATATAATTAAATTTAAATCGTAGTTGTTTAAACTGATTGGTTTTTAAAAGAATTTATTTTAACAAATAAAAATCATAATTTTACGGAAGATAAACATCCACTTAATCACTTTCACATATATAAATACTTGAAATGTTTTAATCTAATATATTTCGATATATATTTAATTAATGTATTTATTTCTTTGCTATAACAAAATTTTCAAGCTCTTTAGTAATAATTATAAAAATGCCAATTTCTAAAATATACCACCAACCATAGCTTTTTAAAACTAAACTAGTATTTATTGACTAGAATTTTAAAAATTCAGACACACAGAGCTTTTGAATAACTTTAACTTACGAAAAAAATCAGAAAATTATTTAATATCTTAATATCAATTTACAAAATATATTATTTGAATTATATTAACATTTTGTGTCCAAATATTATTGAAATCGTAAAATAGCGATAAATTTTTTTTTAGAGAATCTATTAAAATAGAGCGAATTACATGATTTAATATTTAAAAAATCTAAAAATCTGCAATTTTCTCAAAGCTACGATTAATAAACATAAATTTAATACATTTTTCGATAATTAAAAAATAAAAAAGCTCCCAAAAGTATAATGAATTTTTTAAGCTCAGAATTTTATTAGTAATTCAAAAATGGTTTTTAATTTGATTAAAAGAGCACTTCAAATAGATAATATTTATTTTAATACATAATATCTAATATTGGGTGATCACTTCGAGGAGCAGAACTTTTTCTAACTAAATTCTCATTATCATCAGCGTTGCTGCTATTTTTATTTTTTATTAGAAATTTAATATAAGAATTATCTGATTTAGTCAATAGCTATATCCTATTTGCTCTATCAAAAAAAAATTAAAGAAATCTTTTATTATCTTAACCCAATAATCTTGCATTTATTAGTATTAAATTACTTTTATTTTATAGAACTTTTCTTAGTTTATTCACATAAAGTATAATAGTCAATTATTTTAAAATTTTGCTTTTCATATTTTTATTACTAGTTCAAAGTCTGAAAATTTTATAATTTTCAGACTTTCGGTCTTTTACTATTTTTAGACATCAATAAATCAAATTATATTAAATAATTTTATATTTATCAAAGAAATATATCAATTATTTAAAAAAACTCATTAAAAAATTTTTTTGTCAAAATTTATTTATACAGTGAATACATAATTAGAAAACCCTCAATAAGAGAATAGAAAAATTATTTGTATTTTTAAATTAGCGAAATTAAGATTAATACTAATCAAAAAAATAGCTATATTTTGATTGTGTATATAATTAACACACATTTAATCCACTTCATATAAAATTTATGCTTTAAATGCATTTTTTAAAATCAATCTTATGTAGATTTTTTAACATAACCTTAAAGAGATTGTAAAACTACAACTAAAAACATTTTTATTAGTAATCAAATTAAAGAAAAGTTATATATTTTAGATTTTGAGTGATAAAAAATAAAAGTGTAATTATATTAAAATGCGTTTTATAAATTCCGAATTTTTCTATTTTTTGACATATCCGTATGTTTGGAAATACAATATTTATATTATACTATATTATTACATATAAAATTAGTTTTTCACCATTTATTTTTCAAAAAATGGAATTTTCCTGTAACTAGCCATCATATTTAAGCGTACATACATTTTATAACATAGATATATGTTTTTACATTACGTTTATTCTCGTTTCTTAATATAACTCGTATTATTTTATTTTGCATTTTTCCTTAATTTTTTTGTGAATTAGTATTATTGTAAGCATATCTTAAAATTATGAATATATATTAATTTATCAATAACTTAAGGGAATTAAGTAAATCTAAGTTATTTTCCCCAATATAATATTTTGATAATTATATTTAATAATTATTACTACGCATTTATAATACGCTGTTGTATAAGATTTAATATTAAGCAGAAATTTCTCTAGGTTATTTAATTAACATACTCATATCTGTAAAGCTAGCATAATATACAGAATTTTATATATAAAGTCAGTCTATATTATGAACCATATCAATAATGATTCAATAAATGAGTTTTTTTACCTAATTTTATCATTGTACCATAATTAATTAAGAAATTAAATTTTTTAAAGAAATTTTTTGAAGATTTTTCAATAAAATAAATCATATGAAATTTTCATTCAGCCATAGTTGAAGTTTGTTTCGTATTTTCATAGGAAAATATGACATATTTTATGATTGAATTAAGAATGTAAATACTTAAAAATAAATTCGAAAACATAAAATTCTTTATAGTGATATAAAAATAGATTTTTAGATAATTATACTAGTTCACTTCGAATTTATTTTGCATAAAAAATTTGAATATTGAATTTAGTAAAATTATGAAAAATATCAGCATCTCATTTGTGAGTAGCAAAGTTCATTTATTTACTGAGATTAAATTTAGCTATGAAAAAAAAAATACGGGGTTATTCTGCGTCTTTTTATTTTTCCCATCTTGATAATGCTTTTAATTTTCTCATTTAAATGTTTATTTCAGTAAATTTTGTTCTTAATTGATACATTTAAGCTATTAAACAATTAGCTCAAAATTTTCATATTTTTTCGCTTCCATTATTAATTTATATATGATATCTCTAGATTAAACGTCTATATTGATTATTTTTTATATCAAGAGGAAACGTATCTCTTTCTTTTAGATGTTTTTTTTAATAAGGCTAGATATTAAACCAAGTAATTTGGAATGTTATAGGTATGTATTTATCTCTTTTTTATAGAAAATGGAACATAATACTGAATAAAAATAGGACTAAAATTCCCTATTCCTATTTTTATAAATCTTGTATTATGGTTAAATTTTTTCTATTCCATTTTTATTATTAAAAAAATAATCCCTTAAATTAACACCAACTATTTTTAAATATATTAGAAATCCAAAAAATTTTAAAATTAATAATATTCTACTAAAATCGCCTTGATAACCCAAAATTAAAGGTATTTTAATGATAGTAAATTAGCTTTTTGCATTATTTATAGGAAATAAAACAATTTTAGAATTACAAAAATATTTAGGGAATAAATTTGATTTTAAAAATTATCAGAAATAATAGAAATTATTATAAAGTGTATTTATTGCTATAGTTTGATTTTATGTAAAATTATAATTGATATATCAAGTCTCTTTCAACTATTTAATGAAATTATATGTCTTTATGTTTATATAAATATTTTATTTATCAAAATTATTATAAAAGCATAACTTTTAATTTATAAATATCCCAATTTTTCTAAACATTATATCATTCAATATTTTTTTTTGTTTGATAATTATTAAAATTAATTGATAAATCTAAATAAAATTATATTTTAAAAAAAAGAATACTTTAATTTGATTCTTAACCCAGGGTATATATTTATTATTATTAGCATAATATTCTCCTCCATTTTCTCTAGCTTTCCATAGAGTTAATTCATAAATATATTAATTACATGTACTTATTGATGCTTAATATAGTTAATTCATTCTAGTTTTTCACTGTTTTTATTTATTAAAAAATCATAAAATAATTATTGTTCTTTATCAATAAAAATTTTCATCGATAACTAATAGTAATAATTTCTTATTTTATATTATAGAACATATATATTTCTATTGAATAATCGTATTTTTAAAACACCTAGCTGATATGAATAAAACTGAGGTAACATTAAAATAATCATACAAACTATAATTAATTTATATTAATATTCATGAGACTTATTTGCAAATTAGCTGATCCATTTATTAGCGGATTCTATGCAATATTTCTGATTGTAATTGATAATAATTTTATATATTGAATTTTTTTCATATGCGGAAAAATTGATGATTTCATACTATATATCAAAAAACTAATTTCAAACGTTTTTTATCATAATATTAAGCAAAATAGAATATTTAAGTTTTATAAATAATTCTAAAAACTGTTTTAGAATCTTAAGAGGGTATAAAATTTTTTATTATATATTTAGATTATTATAATAATATAGGAATTTGAACTTTCTAATCAGAAACCATAAAATTTGGCTATATTAATTTTTTTTGGTAATAATAATGTCTTAAAATCCTTATATTTTATATTATATTTATATGAATTAGTCTCAGACTTTTTAATGATTTCAGCGTAAAAATATTTACCATTTTTTTTATTCCTTTTACATATTAGCTAACAATTTTTTTTTATTGTAGTAACTATAAAAAAAAAGTGATTTATCACTAAAGTTATTCAGATTATTTTTTTATATGCCTCATCACTAGATATCACTAGATATTATTATTGAATTTTATAGATAATTTAATCAATTCTTAAGAAAAATAGGTTATGAAATTAAATCTTTTGTATGTAGGAAAATGTAAATATCAATTCTGATTCCTGTAAAAAATATTCTTATTAAAATTCGTATTCAAGTTTTTTTTTAATGCATAATAAAAACTGCTATTATATACATAAATGTTTTTTTAAAATGAGACATGAACCAATCGATGATTATTTTTAATTTTATTATATTTTAAATTAATTATATTCATGAATATAATATAAAAACAAATTTCTAGTAAATTTTCTTAATTTATAAATGTTTTTTTTAGATGAGTAAAATTTCCATTTCTTTCAACTTATTTCTATACGAGATTCTAATAAGAAATTTTTTCGTGTTATTTAAACACAGGTTTGATGTATGTCAGATTAAAATTCATATCTAGGTATTTTCGCTGTCAATATGAATACTTTATTTATTCGCAGCTTGTATAATTTTTATTGAAAATTAAATTTCGATTCCAAAATATAAAGTTTTTTTTTAAATGTGAAGGTAGGTGTCTAAATATAAATTTATCATATTTTTATTTATAAGTATTCCATGTTATCAATATTATAACCGTTTATTTCTAATCTTATAAAAATTTAATGAGAAATATAATTCGTACACCCAGAGAATTAGTGTCATAAAAACCCACAAAAATCAGGTTTAACTTAGTTATAGTGTGTAAAATGATTGCAAAAAATGGCATTCATATCAATTTTAATAAAATAAATTTGAAATTTGCAATTCTCAATTACCTATTTTAATATCTATTAATTTTATTAACCTTAAGCTAAAAGCTTTCATATTTATCCTGAACCATTATGTATTTTTCGAACCAAATAAAAATTATACTTATATCATTTTTTTATTATAATATCAAATAATCATTTGGAAAAAACACTGATATTATGATAGAACTATTCGCTTTTTAGGGTTGGAATATTTCATTTATCCTGAAAATTTTGATGATTTATTCTAGTAGATTCGCTTTCATAGTAATATAAAAAAAATTAAATTTTAGTATATTATGTGTTAGTATCATTTTTTATTTTTAGTATAAATTTAGTTTATTTATGAATATTTTGTAACATAGCTGTTACACAGTGAATTATTGGTATTAATCAAAATAAAAGGTGAAATAAATTATTTTTCTTGGTTTTTTTACATATACTTAAATAAAATTAAATAATTTAAATAATCATTGGTTCATAGTTCTTTTGAGTATGACTAAATTTAATCAATTATTTTCAAAATAAAAAAAATTGATTTGAATTTTATTAATTAAAATGTTAGATTTTTTATTTGATTTATCTATATTGATATTATTATATTCGCTAATTTGTATTAATGCATAAAATTGAGTTGTATAACTTCAATATATTATTTAATGGCTATTTTCGCATATATTTTACACATAGACGTTATTATCAACGAATAAAAATGTATTGATTGTTTCATTGTTTTTTTATTGAAATTTAGTATAATAAAAGATAGAGTTTTATATTATTTTCAAAATGATTAAAAAAAATATTCAAATTTCTTATAGAGTTATGAAGTAGGTTCTAGGTCTTATTCAGATTTACTGATACAATAATAGTATTGATATTCGTAAAGAACCATCACATATTGATTTTTTATATAATCTTTTATGTTGATATGTATATATTTAATTTGATTAAGATGGGGTTAAATTATAGATTAATTAACTTCACTATTTTGAAAAGCTTGATTTTATTTATAAATCATAGTATTCAATTTCAAATTTTATATTAAATTAATATAAGAAGGCCGATATACTTTGGTCTAATAATTTTTTCAATTTTATAAGATTAATAAGGCTTAATAATATTCCCAAAAAAATTTATATATCAAATTTTTTGGCGTTAAGATAAATTTGTAGCCAAATTAATTTTTGAATAAATACATTATTCAACTAATAATAATAATAAACTCGGTGCTAATTTTCTAGCGAATAAAACCTAAATTAATCCAAGTATTAAAAACTTTTAATAAAAACAATTAAAAAAATTTTTATTATTTAGAATATTATTAGTATTTAAATTTTTTGTTTTAGGATTAGCTAAAAAAAAAAATTTAAAAATAGTCAATTAATAATCAATATAAATTATAAATATTTTTATTTTACTTGATAAAAGTCATTTATTTTTTTAATTTAACAAACCTATTGATCCTAAATTAAAATTTTTTTGAAAAAAGTTATAGTATGTGTAAGAAAATTTCTTTGTATAAGATCACTCAGGTTGGTCTCTATTCAAAATATATTATCACTATTATCATTTTTGGTCATTTTATGCTTTAGATTTAAATACAAATTATGGTTTGTGTTTAAATATATAAAAAAATCTCTTATAAAAAATTCATTTTTTTTAATTAATTATTAACCCCATCCCCTCGAAAAAAATAAAAATTAAGAATAATAATAATTTGACAAACATCATACTCGACCACAACTCGTTTTAATGATTCTTATAACTTTTCATATTTTTTATCACTCGATTTTTCAGCTATTATGCGAATAACATTATAAAATATTAATGATTTTTTAAATTCTAATAATGAAAAACTAGTTTTACTGATAGAAATACACCTTTTTTATGTAGGATGGGTGGAATTAAATGCTAATCTAGGACTTATTTTTATCGATAAAATTTTTTTTGCGCATTCATAATCATAATAAAACATAATAATAATTGTGATAAGTGTATTCCAGTAAATTGAACTATTTAAAAAAAAAATTCATAATCTAGCTTTAAAATCATCATTGGTTAATTATCTCGGCGTAACGAAATTTTTTCAATTTTAAATACCATATTCTTTATAGTGCAGTAATTTAAGGGTAATCATATTTTATATAAATTCAATTTTATATCCATAAATTATTAATCATGCGTGAATGGAATTGTCTCAAATCTATTGATGATTAAAAATTTTTTTTTCATTATTAGATATAAAATTTTTAAAGCATAAAATTAAATAAAATACAATTGAAATAAGAAATTTTTTATATTTCGCACAATTAAAATATTATTTAATTAACCACATAAAAATTCCTATTGTGAGAATATTAAATACCATATCCCAAAAAATCGATTCTATCTTTTCTATTTATGATATTTAAATCATTTAAAAACTTCAGTGAATCAAAGATTTTCATTATTAATTTTTTACATTATCAAATTTTTAGATTTTAGATCAGTATCATATGATTTAATTGATTGTTTTTTGACGTATAAGCTTATATATTAATCTATAAAATATATTTGAATAATCATCAACCCATATATAGATCATTCAACTGATTTTGACAATTTTTTTTTAAAACCCGTTTATTATGAATATTTTTATATTAATTCTCGCATAAAATATAATACTTTTTTAATCTAATGAATTATTTTTCATAAATTTTTAGTTATAATAAAATCAGAATTCTGGTAGAATACACAAATTTAAAAGATTTATAATAATATATATCATTATAGAAAATATAACAAAATTAAAAATTTCATAGTCTTATAAAAGTTTTGAAATAATTAATGAGTTCGCATTATCTAAAAATACCTGAAAAAATTAATTTTTATAATAATTGCTTCATGAAAAATCTAAAAATAGCCTAGAATTAAAATCAAATTTTTATATGTGAATTTTGGTAAGTAATTTAAGTCTAAAAATTTATTATCGCATTTAAAACATAATTAAAATAGCTATACCTTCAAATGTGATTTTTAAAAAATAATGTGGTTTTAATAATATAATTACTGTAATATAGAATACTGAGTAATTATTAATTATTCAGAAATTTTGGAATAAATAACATTAGATAAGGATTTATAAAATTATATATAATTTTACAAAATAATTGTAAAAATCTTTAGATAAACAAAGAAAAAGATAAAAAAGGGGGTTTAATCACTATTTACTAATAATGACAACAAAATAAGCAGAAATTTTTTCTAAAAAATAAAGCTTATCTGGAAAAAAGATTTAATACAAAATATTTGACGGCAAGATAATTTAAACCATATTTAAATCCAATTTAGGAAGAGGTGTGACTATTTCTCTCCAATTTAAAAAATCCACAGGCATTAAAATAATTTCTTTCAGGTAGATAAAGCAGGAATATAATTCATAACTTGTAAATTTATTCATAACTTTAAAGCTTTGGATTATTTATCATCAATTGGAATATCTAGAAAGGGAATTTAATCTATACGAGAGAAAATAAACTCGTGTGGTTCGTATATCTCGAATATAAAAACATATCAAGATAAAAGTGTATACCTGTAAAAAAATTCTTTATATTGCGAAAATGAGTTAAAGATTGACAGATAATCTAATTATTATATTTTCAAATTTATATAATTTCACCAAGATCCAGAAAAAAAAGGTCACATTTAAATATTTTAAAACATAAAGTCAATTATAGTAATATAAAAACAAAATTTATTCTAATAATATATAAATTAACTAATAGTTAAAATTATACATTTAAAATTTTTATATTATACACTTTTACAAACATTTAAATGTATCATTAGAAAGTATAAATAATATTCAAAAAGTATGAAATATTTTACATTAATTTCTAGTTTCAGAACATTAAATATTAATTTTTTATGGTAACAATTCAATTAATTAATAAATTATCTAAATCATCATTTTTAGTGAAATAAGGCAAATATTAAATGATTAAAGAGGTGACGCAATCAAAATATATAATTATCTAAAAGTATTATGATTCTATGATTAATAAATTATAAATAAAGTTAAAATATAGAACCGATAATTAAAAAAATCTAACAGTATATCTATTGAATGAATGTGCGTGAAATAAAGCAAAATTCTTTATGATCTAAAATAGCTTATTTCATTTTTGAGATTCTAAATAGCCATATGGACCAAGAAATTCAAAATATAAAAAAAATTTAATTCATAAATGTTGTATTATTTTATCATAACAAATTTAGCAGTTTATTTTTTAAATATAAAGCCTGTGACATAAAATTTTTTTTATGCTTTAATAAAATCCAGTTTCTTAAGTATCACAGAAATAAAATTACTTATCTTTTATTAGGTTTTAAGTGTAGAGAAACAAAAAAACCATTTTTTTTAAAGTATAAATGAGGAAAGGCTATATTAGTAGCTAAGATTAAATATCTGGTGGATCAAAATTTATAAATAAAAATACACAAGCCATATTCTTGGCACATATAGAATTTATTATACCCTTATAATTATTTATATATAAATAAAATTGAATATTTGCCAGGTATTTTTAATTAAAAAATACCAATTCTTGATTGTAGTCAATAAAATATAAACTCGAAAATAAATCGAAATATAAATTCAGATTTAAATTAAATAAATTTCATTATTGATATTTCTCGAAATTGGTTTTGTGTTTATTGCTTGATATTGCTATCAAAAAAATCATTACAATCAGAATTTTCAATAAAATTAAAATATTAATGATCATAACTTAATGTTAATATTATAAAGTTTTTTTATATTCATAGGTGGTTTTTTTATATTCTAAGGATGTTTTTTTTTAAAAATTAGAAATTGCGTTTATAAATTAGCATCTATAATTAAATACCAACAGTAAATTATTATGGCCTATTGATGTTTATATACAAGTCCCGTACCTTTTTTTTATTGTACAATTTGCTCTAATCAAATTAAAAAGTCAAATTGAATTTAATCAAAACAATCAAAGTATTCGAAAATTTGTATAATATTTAAATACTAATAAACTAATATTGCGACGTAAAGCCAAAATATTGAAGGGATGCTATTTTATGGCTGTGATCAATAATCATTGGAACTTATTAAAATTTATGATTTTTTACAATAGTTGATAATCAATACACGATAAGCGATCAAATATTTAAAGTTATAGGAGAAAATTTTATGGTGATATGAATGCATTAAATCATACAGATTCATATCAGTTAATATGCTAAATAGGCTATGCTAGCAAATCGAGTGAAACAAGAAAGATATATTTCTGCCATTTATGATTTCCTATAAAAAAAATCAAAGATGGGAAATTCACAAGCAATACACAGAGCAGCGGAAGATACGCTTATGACAATAAGCTTACTGAAAAATGTATTATTAAATGAAGGGAGTGAGGGGGTAGGACAAAAATAGTGAAAATATTACAGGAGTAATGTCATAGAAGTACGGAAGCAAAAAAAGTATTCTAGAATAAATATTAACATTAATCATCAGTACAAAGAGAGATGAAGAATTGAAGATAGGCAGGTAAAGTGGAGCCTAAGCAAGCAGCGGTTCGCTTTTCTCGGGCTCAGGAGAGATATCTTCAGCCTGCTCGTTTTCTTGCCGAAGCCTGTTTTTGCTGACGGGAATGGAGTTAGGCAGGTCGGTTTTAGGGACGTTGGGTAGGCGCTCGTTGAATTCGGCAAGCGCTTCTGCTCGCAGTGCATTCAGCTCTTCGATAACTTGCTCTTCGTCGTCTGCAGTCAAATTGGAGTGGAGAATGGCGGATACTTCGTTCTGGTACTCGATTGCATCGCTAGTTTCGAGCATTAATTTCTCGACATTTTCGAGGTTCATCTCCTTGTTCAAGTTTTTCAGGACGTCGTTGCCGAGCGACAGGCCCAACATCACGTCTTTTTGGATCAGGGAGAATTCGATAGTTTGAATGAGTTGCTGAAGATTGAGAAGCTGCTCGTTTGTTTTCGCTATGAGCTGTTCTTGATACTTCTTTTTTCGCAGGGCCAAAAGGGCCTTTTCTCTATTACCGGCTTCTAAGCATTCTGCCGCGACTTGTTTTTCTCTCTCTGTGACTTTTAAGATCTAACGAATGTTTATGAAATAAATTAGTATGAAGCAGTGGAAAGAGTTTTTATAGATAGGAAAGAAGCAGAAGTGAAATGAAGTGAGATGGAGCGAAATGAGAAGAGATTAAAAGAAATGAAGTGAAGGTAAATGTTATGATACACGTTTCTGGTATTGCTGCAGCTTGTCTCTTTGAGATTTGATGTCGAGAATGGCCTTATCTTGGGCAGTGATCTTGGTTTTGCTTGAGGCTGAGCCCATTTGTAGAAATTAAAGCAGATATGTACTACAGAACTGAAATTTAAAATTAAATTAATTAAAATAAAAATTATTTAAAAGAGAAATAAAAAGGGGGAAAAGAATTGAGTGCAAAAAAACCTCGAAAAAGCAGCCAATGAGCTGGAGCGTTGATATTTAGGCGAATGGCCGCGAGACTTTAATAGATGGCAAAGATGATTTGTCCAATAGCTGTCGTTAGATATATAAAGTTTTCGGAAATTTAGAAATTTGTAAGAAATATTAAATATTTTATTAAATATTTTTTAATATTCATATTTTTGCAAACAAAACAATTAAATAAACTTTTAAAGGTTTTGGCTCATAAAAACTGAATCTCATAAATATGAAAAACTTCATAATATTCAGCTTATAATAAATTTCATCATCAAAATTCTACACGCCTTGAATATCAAAATTCAGGATTTTTAAAGTGTGATGTATATAGCATTTGGGCTTTTTTTAAAAGTGCTAATTTTAATACTCTTACGCACAAAAATTGCCCGTATAATTGCTTTTATTTGTTAATGGTACATGAATAAACTAGTTTTAGCTTGCCTTTACTTTTTCCCACTTTTTTGTACTTGATACAAACTCTTGAATTATTTTAAGTAGTTTAATATTAAAAGCAAATTTATTTAACAAATTCATTAGACGTTTTGTGTGACAGGAGAAAGAAGTTATTTGTGATAATACGAGTGTTTAGGTATGGTCTTTGATTTAGGGATCAAGTTATTTCTATGATGATTGAAAGCTCAAGAATGAGCTGATATATGAGATATCATGGTTTTATTTGGGATATTAGATGGATATTGGGGTTGGTTTTATCAATTTGACAGCTCGAGTATATATAAAAAAACTGCAAAATTTAGAGTCTCTGTTTTTTAAAATTTTGGTAATTTGATCAAAGGAGAAATAGAATTGATCTAATTTGTCGTATTGGTGTAATTTCATATTAGGCTAAATTTAATAATTTTTGGACACAAAAAAGATAAGATTGTTTACTCCTAGTCGTTTACCCGATTAGCCATAATTTAGTGCTCAAATCCTTTTTAGTTATTATTTTTCATTCAAAACATACTGTGGCGTTAATTTTAATATGAGCTTTAGTGTGTGTAATGCGCTCAAAGTTTTACCACGTTCTATAGCTCCACGATTCCAGAAAATTGTATTACGAAATGCTGCGTCATATAGCATCGCCAACGAAAGCTTGCTACAGAATCTAGTATCCGAAATTCCCGAAAATCTTTTGACTTCAAAGGTCCCAAAAAATTTGCTCATATCAGATTCAAACACAACTATTAATAGTAAAGTTTTAAAAATCGTAAAAGAATACAGGAAAATATACCCCGATTGTGTTCTTTTAACCCGTGTTGGCGATTTCTATGAGGTAATTAATCAATACAATATTTACTTTGAATTTAATTATATGTTATATCTATGATTAAAACATACAAAATAGCTCTATTTTGATCAAGCAGATCATATTGGCGGCTCTCTACTCGGCCTCCAAGTAGTAAACAAAAAATATGGAGGTTCTTCTGTAAGATTTACTGGATTTCCTTCAAAAAGTATAGAACGATATTTAGAAATTCTGGTTGGTAAATTCGGCCGTTCAGTAGCGATATGTGAACAGTTCAAGATTGAAGACAGACCTGCTTACTATCGAAGAGTTTCACGTATTATTACGCCTGGAACTTGGGTAAATAGTGACTCTGAACATCTGATAAGCTCTGAATACAATTCAAGCGAAAATATTTCTTCAGAAAATGTGCCAGCTCTTCAAAAATTTAAAAAAATAAGCTCAAATTCTTCAAACCAATACCTAGTATCAATCTCAAAGCCAAAATTTCCTTCAACGCTACATTTAAAGTATATTTTAAAATTTTTTTCCAATTTTTATATATTTATAAAATTACTTGATTATTTTTATATAGAACTGATATTGGATTATCTTGGACAGATTTATCTACTGGCGATTTCTATACATGTGAATCTAGTCTTTCTCAGCTTGGTACTGATATGGCTAGGATTAGGCCCCGTGAAATTATTTTAAGCAAAGAATCGCCAGAATTACTTGATGCTGTAAAAGATATATTCCCTTTTAGCAATGTATTAAATATGTCATTAACAAAAAGAGATAATTCTTCCCTTGAAACAGAATTTGAATATATAGGCCCCACAATAACTGTTGTTGATAATAATCTTTTCGAAGATTATATTGGTTTAAAAGATAACATTACTACTGACCAAAATGAAGATTCTATTACTTTAGATTTAAAGCCTGTTATAACAGACTCGATTAACAGCGAAATTTTAAATTTTATTCAAAATCTCAAAAAGTTCTCTGTAAAAGAGCATAGCGCTGCTTTGTCTATAATAAACTACTCTTTTTTGACTCAAGTAGGAAAAATTCCACTCTTTCAACTTCCATCTAGGTTCAATATTTCTTCTTGTATCAGGATGAGTCAATATACGATATCTGCTCTCGAAATTGTAAGACCTATTGAATCTTCTTATGCTTCTTCATCACAATTCTACTCAAGATCTTCCAGTGAATCTGATAACAAAAATACTTTGATTTCAGATTTAATGAGAACTAAAACTAGTTCCGGATCACGGCTTTTTACTCAGCGAATATGTAACTATTTATTCCTATACCTATCTAAGCTATATAACATTAATCTTAATTATTCCTATAGCATTTCTTAAAAATATAAATTATTTCTATCATCTGTTTGTAGTATCGCCATCAACATGTAAAAAAACTATCGAAGAAAGGTTAGATTTTGTAGAATTTTTCTTTAACGATCAAAAAGCTAGATCTGAGGTCTCACGGATTTTAACACAAGTTAATGATATTGAAAGGTGTATCCAAAGGTTATCTTTAGACTGTGGAACCGCTTCTGATATAATGAGAATATCAAACTCTTTACAGCTTACCACAGGCTTAATTGATATTCTATTATTTTCTATTGAAAAAGAGCTACTACAATTAGAAAAATTTTCTTCTCTAATAACTCAATTAATAAATAACCAAAGCTTGCAGAAAATAAGCACCTTTAAAAGAAATTCCATTCTAAAGAATTTTCAGATTCAATCAAAAAATGCTAGGATAATTTCATTTATTTTAGACAGAGTTTCAAATCTAGTAACTCTGCCCAAGCTAGTTGATTCGATTAATAGCACTTTTATTCAAAGCTCTATCGAAAATCAATATTTCTCAGGAAAGATAAATGAAGTGTAAGCTCAGTTATTTTCATTCGAGTTATTTATCCAATGTTTTTAATTTTTGTTTATTTTCATTAGGAACAGTCAGCACTTAAGAGACCTAATTTTAGAACTAGAGAAAAAAGAAGTTGAAAAAGATGACCTTTTTATTACTCTTCAAAATAAATACAGTACTCAACTTTCTAATCCTTTTCTTTTTATCTTTTTTTTATTTTTTCAACCAATTCTCTGTTTTCACCTTAATTTTATTTTTTATATCTAATTTTAAAACAAAATCAACAGGGATTCCGTCTCTAAGAATTAACTCGACCCCAGCCCTTGGTGTGTTCATTGAAGTGAGTATTAAAGACTCGAACAGGCTTTCCGAGTTTTCAGAACTTAGACTATTTCAAATGCTAAAGAATAAGGCCAGATTTTACCATAATGTACGCAAACCACAATTAAATTTGTTTCATTTAGCAATTCAAAAATTTATTTATTTTTAAATCTAATAAATTATGTAGGGTCTTTCTTTAATACTATCCGAAACAGAGCTATTGAAAGATAAAATACAACAAGAAGAGTCTAGAATATTTCAGAACCTTAGAAAAAGCGTAAGAGAATATTATTTATAAACTGATCTTGAAATAACACTGGCTGGTTTAATTATTATTACCGTACATATTTATATTTTTAGGTTTTAGAGTATAGCCATCTTGTAAAAGTAAACATCAAAATCTTGTCTGAATTAGATATAGCCTCATCTCTTGGTCATATAGCATACTCCCGTGGTTATACTCGCCCCGAATTTTCAGATTCATTGTAAATATTCAATATAATTGGTTTTTTCTTACTCAGCCTTATTTTTAGCGAACCTCATATTTATTTTGTTTTTTTTTGTGCCTTGAACCATTAGTTTTTTCAGTATATTTTAAACTGTATTATCATTATTATTTTCAATGCGATTTATAGTGAGTTCAAGGTCACCGAAAGCAGACACCCAGTTATTGAGCTAAGGCTAATCGAAAAAGGATTTCAGTTTGTTGGCAATGATATTGAGTTTGATAAAAAAAACAATACTATTCTTCTTACAGGGCCAAATATGGGAGGGAAAAGCACGTATTTGAGGCAAGTAGCTATACTTTCTATAATGGCGCAAATGGAGTCATTTGTAGCCGCAACAAAAGCAAAGATACCAATAGTTGATTCGATCTATTCGAGGGTAATTTCTTTTATACTTTGAAATTTATCGTAACTTAAAATAATATATACATTTTTCCTTTTTTTGAATAATTAGATTGGGGCTCATGATAACCTGGCTCTTAACCAATCTACATTTATGGTCGAGATGAAAGAAGCCGCTGAAATTTTAAATAATGCTACTGAAAGATCTCTTGTTATAATGGATGAAATCGGTAGAGGTACATCTGTTACTGATGGAATGTCGATTGCATTTGCGTCTTTGGGTTTCTTGCATACAAAAGTGAAATGTATGACCCTGTTTGCAACCCATTACCACGAAATCACTAAATTCTTTCAAGAAAAATCGAAATTTAAGAACATTAAAATGATGCAAACAGCTATAGTCGAAGTTAAAGGAAAAAAGAAAAAAGATTCAACTTTTTCCTATATCCACAAAATTAAGCCCGGAGTTTGTCAAAAGTCGCATGGAATTTACGTTGCACAAAGTGCTGGTATACCTAAATCAGTAATTGATGATGCAAAAAAATTCTCAAGCTCTTTATAACTATAGTATTTATTTTTTTAATAAAAATGAGTTTTGAATTACTTA
>LSSN01000765.1:2570-31220 GCA_001970855.1 Smittium culicis | reverse complement strand
ATTTTCAAGACCCTGAATATTTTTTTTATTGTTTAGTTGATGTATTGATTTGATGTTGTGCTGCTGAGTAAATATATTTTTTGCTTAAGAATTTGAGTTATCGAATCGGTGAGTTATTGAAGCTTCACTATTTTGCGGTGTTGCTGCGTTATAAAACTAAATATTTGTTGCTTTTCTGAGTTGCTCATTACAAGCATTAAGAAATTGGTGTTTTATGCTTTCGAATCGATGAGTTTTTATTGTGATGATAATTCAAATCATTAAGTGTTTTATTGTACCAGTGTATATTGATTTCGTTTCGATATTTTGAGATGAAATATTTTTGCAGTGTTCTAGTGTTCCAGTGTTGCAGCTTTGGGATTTTTATGTTTTCTAATCCGAGTTTTTACTGTGTTGAGTTGAACAAGTGTTGAGACATTTGAAGTTTAGAACTAAAGAATTTTTGAATTATTAGTGAGTTGAGGTGTTGATATATTTAAAATTTAAAAGGTTTATAACCTATCAGTGTCAGTGTTGCAGAGTTAATATATTTAATGTTGCTGTGTTGAGGATTTTATTTCGAATCACGGAGCCCCTGATGTTTTTGTGTAATAAGCTGTTTCTATCTTGATTTATTGCTGAGTTGAGAATATATAAGTTTTGATGACAGTTTGTTGTATTTTAAATAGATATATATTTTTTGTATTGATTTATTGAGGCTTTTCAAGTTTCTAATCGTTTAGACGTATTAGTGTGGCTGTGACGAATAAATACCTTATTCTATGATGAGATTTTGAAACATTCAGTAATTGAGGTTTACGATTTTATTGATTTTTTTTGTTTTCTTATAGATCGATATTTGAAGTATTTAAATTCGTTATTGATAATTATTTTTAGGTATAACGTTATTTGTAACGTTATTTTTTGAGTCAATTTATTGTATCTTACATATTTTTTCTTTCGCATATTTGAGATTATTGAATTCGTTGTAGTTATTTTAGAATTTGATTCCAATATTGGCTTATTGTTAGCATTTTAAAGGTAGTAGTTTTATTTTATATAGTTTCGTGATCTTTATATGTATAATAAAACGCAATGTTTGTTGTTTAAAGTTTATATTATTTTAATAATATTTAATTTTTTATAAATTTTAGATAATAGATTAGCTTAATTATATAATGAATATGATTACATTAATTATTATATAATTTAAAAGATTTCAAAGATATATTATTAATAGTAAAAGCTGGTGCAATTTATTAATATTAAGTATAACTTGTAACTATATTTTCTCTCAGTCAGTTTTATTTTCGTTGTTGAAATTTGTTTAATTTGATTTATATTTTCCTAGATAAGGCAAACTACAAATATTTTTTATTAAAATTATACGCTATATCATAAGTTGTAAAGTTATCACAGATAATTTAAATGACTCATCTTCATTCTTCATTAGAATTGTAGATTTTTAGTGCTACTCGTACCTATAACGGTGAGCTAGATTATATGTTTGATCTAGCTTTTAGTGCACAGGATGATGGTTCGATTAGTTTCTATTATTATGCATTCAAATAGTTCAAATTAAAAAGATTTTTAGCTTACCATAACACACTTAATTATCCCTACATCTAGCTTGATAATAAGCTTGATTTATTTATATAGTTATGTTAATTAATTAATATAGAGCTTACCTTAACTTTATAAACCAAGAGATAACATATCTAATAGTTAAAATCTAAGCTATTATGATAGCATTCGTTGTTAAAGAGCTGTGAATTTTTTTGAATTTTTTACTCCATAACTTGTTTAGATGAATTAAAATTAGCAATTAGTAGTAAAAATTTTTTGAAATTTATATCACAATTAGTGGCTGTTGAATTTGTTTATTAAAACTAGGTAGTCAAATTGTAATTTGACTAGTTGATATACGCAATCAAAATTAATTGGATGAAAATAATATATAACCAATAATTATCCTTTTCATATGTTATTTCTTTATATTATTTATCGAATTTAGCCAATTGTATTCAATATAAATAGTTTAAATTCAAATTCAAAACATCTATTGGTATCTTGTAAAATAACAACAAAAATATTCATGCTTTTAAAATCCTTAACAAATCATATTCCAATTATAATAAATGGTGTTTACTATAAATGATTAAGATTTAACCAAAACAGCCAATGCTAATTGAGTATTAGTGTAAAAGTAAGTCTTCATTTGGAATTATGATTTGACGATTTATTAGTTTGATTTATTATTTTTCAACATCGATTTGATTAGAATTGTATTGTTTATTGAAATAAATAGCATGAAGTATTATTTATAAATCTATATCAATAATTATTATTAATAGTTTGTTTTTTGAATAAGATTAGTTTTAATTTACATTTTATATAACAAATGAGGATAAAGAATTGTTAAGTCCTGCTGCAATTAATGATGCAACTTTTTAAGCTGCGTACTAATTATTTGTTAATAAATTTTAATTGCATTGTAAAATTTAAAAAAATTAAGTTTATTTAACAATGTTAAATAATCACAAATGATTTTTTCATATACAGTATTAATTTATTATATAAATATGTAGACTAATAAGCATCAAAAATTTTTATTGTATTATATACATATTTATTTGTTTATAATAAATAATAGGCATAGTGTTTCTTGTTTTGAATATAATTATAATTATAATCAAGTATCTTTAAAATATACTATTGATCTCATAAAATAATATTTTAGATTATTTTATACTAAAAAAAATACCTCATAAATTATAATAAAAATAAAAATAAAATTTATCAATAACAATGTCTTTTACTTTAATACACTTTAAAATTATTAATTATATTTATTCTGAATATTTTATTTAGATAATAAAGTATAAATTTAAAATAATTAAATACACAATATACTTGCGAATTAATACTATAAATAAACATTATGTTTATATTTTTATTAAATATAGAATTAAAATTTCAATCTAATATCTATAAATTCTTACATGACCTAAGATTTATATTAGTAACTCAATTAAAAAGTATTATAATTCCAATTTTATGAAATTATTTAGTAGTAAATAAAGATTTCGTTTGTATTTTTTTTAAAAAATATTAATAATAATATTTATAACCGATTTATTTATCATTTAATATCAAAAAATTTAATTATAGATACTATGCATATTATGAAATTTTTATTAAAATAAACTTATATGATCAATATATTTAACGGCTATATATGCTTAATTTTATCGAATATGGTATAATTAATCTATATATATCCATGGTTACTAATACGACTTTCTTAGAAAATATACATTAAATGATAATTAATATTAATTTTGTACAAAAATATATTCATCTATCGTAATGTAAATCAATTGGTAAGATACATACTAACTCACAAAATAACCGATGAAGTATATGAAAATATTTCTAGCAATTTAAAAATTGCATTATATTATAGCTACAAAAGTGAATAAATGTAGTCAGGAATAATACTAGGCTTATCGTTATATCCGATCCTTGGTTACATCTTAAATCTCCAAATATTTTTCCAAATATAAATATAATTCTAACTTTCCATATTTGGGAAAATGAGCATTTCATAATTAATTTTTATTTTCAACTTTCTTAATTTATTTTATATTATTATTTTAAATGACTTAATTTGCATCTAAAAGTTTGAAAAGCAACTTTTTGTACTAGATAGCTATTTTTAAATTTCTAAAATTTTATTATTTTTGATATTTAAAAAAATCTTGAAGCTAAACTTGAATTCAGCGATATGATATCAAAAAATAAATATAAACCTTGATTTCAAGACGTTGTATTATCGAAACATAAATTATGATTCTGTAGTTATCGCTGTCGATGATACTAGTTATGATATAATACTTGAATATAATCAGAAAGATGGAAAAAAATTTTATAATTAACTTGAGATCGGAAATAACATCATAAAACTATCATTTCAGTCACGCCAGCAATGTTTCTATTATTGATAACTAATTAGAAAATTCACTGAAGCCGACATATTTAATGAAAGCACTTCGAGTTATCAGGATTTTATCTAAAATGAGCTTAAAATTCTGAGATAAGAAAAAATATTTCAATCAATAGAGTAACTGATTTGATCAAATTGGTGCAAAAATACTTGTTTCAGGAATTGTCTGTTTTAAAAACCTTATTTCGGACATCTCTCCAACTATTAAGTTGTTATCAATTTTTTTCAAAGAATTTTAAAGAAAATTTATCGATCCAAGAAACTTAATCAGAGTCCGAGGTCTTTAATAAAAACTTTTACAGGTCACCATGTGGGTAGCAGTATACGCTGTCAATGTATGTACCTTAGCAAATTTATGTTAATACCACCGGCTAACCTTAGTGTATAAATTATTATGGGATCTAAACGAAAATTTATGAGTTTTATGATCAACAATGATCTATATAACAGCCTTGTGAGTATTATCGACATTGAACTCTGAATAGGCAAACGTCTCTCAAACTGATATATTCGGCATCATAATCACTCATAATCTTCTCGTTTATATTACCTAAGACATTATCCTGCACCACCAGTACCATCTACTACTACTATCCATACCAATTTTATCCAAACCAACAAAAAATATTTACTACTCCAAACAGCTCTTATAATTTTCCGGCGAAATAAAGACTTCACTTCCCGGTTATGTCCGTTTCTTATTGCTCAAGAATATTAGAGACATTGAGGCCATGAAATTGTCCTATATTGAGTACAGTACAGTCATTAAATTCGCTACCGGGCACACAAGATTAAAAGGGGTAAAAAACTTCGCAGCAGTTCTTCATACGCCACTACTGGGATTAAAATTTTTCAATAAGTTATAATATAGTAGCTTTTCTCTCTATTTGTTATATTTTCGAACAAAAATATTTGAAAAAATAACAGAGCGATATGTAGATACTTTATGTCTTAATGATTTAGACGCATCAGATAGATTCATCGACTGTAAAACTATTAAATCCCTCAACCTATTTACTTAAAGCATAATCTATAATATAAACCTAGAATTTTTAAGTCATAAAAATTACCAGGGAAAATAATCTGTAGATGCTTTACCAATACATTAATTATATTTATATCCCGTAACTCTGAGTAAAAAACACTGTTTCTTATAAATTCTACGAATATTACCATATTTAGGACTTATTAGGCTAATTTATCTCAGTTCAAATATAGCTTTGAATAAAAATTCAATTCAATTCGATATTAACCTCTGAATGCAAAACCGCTACCAAAAAATTAAAGTTAATGCGATATATAGTCAGCCTTCAGGCAAATCAGGTAGCATAATCTAGGTTGAATTTAATGAAAATAATAGTTCATCATCATATTTGGGCGAATTTTTTGATATTCACTCTGAACCTAATTATAATCCTGCCGTTGGAGAAATACATGAACATCCTGACCCAGAATTTGAGCCTATAATTGATGAAAGTCAAAAGCATGACAAAAATGATATTCGGCCAGACACCAATCATCTCTGGATTCTGACCTTAATATTGAAAATCATAAAATAGATAAAATAATCACTGAGTACCAGGAATTATTTGCTGTGTTTTACAAGATAATAGCTAGCGAGCTATCTGATCAAAGATATTATGATTGAACTATAGATTAAAAGCCTTATTCTACCGCTTTTTTGGGACTTAATCACACTCTATCAGAGACATAACTGAATAATCTAATGGTCAAATCGACGAGAAAATTATGATCGGTTTCATTAAACCATCAAATCACACTGTATTTCTCCAATAATATTCACAATTAATAAATTCAGGGATCACACACTGATCATCTACTATTAGAAATATGAATCAAAATATTTTAAATAATTATTATCCACTTTCAAAAAATGAAGAATTCTATGAACGAATACATTCTATATAATTCGTCACCAAGCTAGACATCTATTGTCTTATAACTTGATTAAGATTTGTGCTGTAGATAATTGGAAAACTGTGTTTTGCTGAAGATTTTTGTACTTGGATTACAACATTATACCTTTAATTATTACCAACGCATTCACCACCTTTAAAAATTTTAATAATGACTTAAACAGAAAATTTCTAGATAAATATAACATCGTTTATCTAGAATACAATTTATTATTATTTATCTTATTCATAGAGCAATAGAATTATTTCATCTAGGTTCTCAACAAACTACTAGAAAGTAAGCATAACTGATAACTATCAATCTAATAATTTCAGACCAAATAATAATCTTTACTATGACATATAGACTCATCTTATGACATCAATTTTGATCAGCCAAATCATACAATTTAACTTTTTGGCTGGCACTTTAGATATTTCATAATTTAAAATTCACTATGGAGATCGTATAATTCAAACAAAATTTTATTCCCTATCTGTCCAAATAATCTCACCCGCTCTCACTCTACTCTGAAATCATATCATGATTAAATAATCCAATGATGCTTAAAATCATCAGGAATATATTTTACTATCCGAAATCCTCTCAATAATCAGTTACCCAATTCATTAAAAGGTGTGGTTAGTTAAAATTAAAGCCACCGGCTACTTTATGAGGGCAATTAATAACAGAAATAATACAATAATAATCTTCTTATAGTCTCTTATTTCTCTAGGAAATTATCTCTTGCTGAAATATAATATGAAATTTATGCTTTAATACATTCTTTTCTCATTTACCTTTCATTAATAAAAAATATACTTAGTTTAGCTCCAATTTAATATATTCATTCAATGTGATGCGATATAAAGCTTTGTTTATAATCGATTATATATGAATAAGAGAATTAATTCTTATCAAATTTAAAATTTATATATATACTATTAATGATACAAAAAATGTGTTGTATACTTCATGTTTAATTAATATACTCAAAAAATACAAAATATACTATTACTTCAATACAGATAACATTAAATATTTTACTCTGGTTTTCTATGTTACAAGTATACAATTATTCAATTAAAATTTTCTGCTGAATTAAAGCTAAAAACTAGGCAAGTTGATCAAATGAAATAATAATAAGTTAGCTAATTCATATTAGATCATCTGATTTTAAAACAGTTACTTGTCTAAAATTAATTTATTATTATACTTACGAATAAATTTCATTCAGTTATTTCATCAAGTGAGCTGTATAATTAAAGTTTAAAAATCTATTTTATTAACCTCACTCCAACAAAATACTAGAATTTTATATTATATGATCGCCTAATAGATAAATAGTTATGAAAATTTTGATTCAAATAAGGCTCATACATAAAATCGGAAAATAAATTTACATTGTTACAATAATATTATCTTAAAAGTTTCTATGATTTAATCAAGTATTCATATCTTGTGCAGATTTTGTTGAAGTGTATTAATAACGTATATTGATCTCGGAAAACTTGATAAGCTGAGTCTATTATTTCAGAGCTATAAATCATATGTCGTTATCGGCAGTTTCTTAGTAAAGGGTTGTGATGGTTTTGTATAATTATAGTATTAAACGAAGTAAAAATTTCACTATTATACCTCTAAACTACGGAAAGGTTTTTCACAAACAATATATTTGGATTGGGGTAACCTAAGTTAGAAAATTTTTATGATATTAGAATTGTGTATAATTTTATTTTAATACATTGTTTGTTTTAACAACAATTGAATGAATATAAATAAATTTTTTAAATATCATAATAAAAATTAGCTGGCACTTGTATAATGTTAAATTTTTTGTATTAGTTTTGACAGAATAATATTCAAAGTGTATAAACGTAAAAATCGGACATATTTGTTGTATATTCGTTAAAGCTAGGAGGTTGTTTTGTATTAGATATTGTGGGATTGATTTTGTGTTATTGATAATGAAGATAATTTACGAGATAATACTTGATGAACTTTATAAATCATTTTATTATGCTTAAGGCTGATAAAGTAGCTTGAGTTATAGTCGTTTGACAAAATAAAGATTTCGATTGAATTAGAAGAGGAGATCTATTCCAGTTAATCTATTTATTAATGAGTTCAAATTTGATAAAAATATATCTTTAAAAGTAAAACTCAAGTTTATTGCTCTCTGTCGAGTTATTTCATGAGATTGAAATTGATTATTGACTAATAGGTATCATTGAGGTTCAATTATATAATATATTTGAGGTCGATTAAGATATTATTTCATGTCAAGATTTATTGAATGCACTTATAATCGATATAAATATTTTGTATAAGTTTAGGAGCGGAGTTTGTAGAAAGATGTGACTAGTCAATGATTCGTTATGCGTTGTTGTTTGTAATTATTCATTAATTGAGATAGTAGTATTGAAGATGATTAATTAAGCTAGATATTGAAGTGAAGATACTTTTGAATTCAAGTTGGGAAAAACATTTAATTAGTTGATATACTATTTGTTTTTTAAGGTTGATAAATATATTTGCTATGTTTGTGATTGTATGAGGAGGACTAAGTTTTTACAAGTGATCGTGGTTTTTTTCGATAATATATTGGTCGAGTTTTATAGATATCGATTATGCCGATTGATATTATAGACGTATTGAAGACTAAATATTTAGATTTTATAGTTTGTATAGTATAAATAATCAATTATTATTATTGAATAGGTCTACATACAAATACCAACAAAAAAAATTAAAATATTTTTTTATGGAATTATATTTAGCATTTAATAAGTTTTTATGAAACTAATTTAAAGTAATAATAATATGAACAGAATTGGATAACTTTTATTATTTAGTTTAGTGATGAATCTCAGATTAGAATATTTATACGTTAGATGTTTTTAGAATATCAAATTTTGACTAAATTTTCTTAATTGATATAACATATTCATATTATTAACATTCATAAATGTTTTAATGCAGGATTAGAGTTTGAAGTCGTTTTTAAATCACAAGATGATTAAATCAGTATCAATATTATTATGGTGTATGATTTTTTTTCATATTGAGAATCATATCCAAGCCTATAAAATAGTTTCTTTATACAACAAATTTTTGATGCACTGAAACAGTGTATTAAAGATCATATTTTTTAAGTGAATAGTAAAATTAATTATATATTTTCATAACCTTACCTTTACTAAAATTAATATCTCATTTTTCAGCATAGAAAAGTGTAATTATTTAGTTTATATATCTTATTTTTATAAATAAAATAACTCTCATTAAGACATCGCGTTACACAATAGTGTAAAATAAAAAAAAGTAAATATTATTTTGTTGTGAGATAATTTTATAAACTCCTTCGCTTGACTTTTTTAATGTTTATTATACTTAATTAGTGTATTTCTGTTTTAATTTACACGATTTGGTTTAAAATATTAATTAGCTCTTTTAGTGGTAGTTTAAATTTTAACAACTGGCTTATCTAAATAATCATGTTATAATCAATTTAAGATTTTTTGGATAATTATATTTAGCTTCAATCATTTATAATTTTTAATCAAGTATTTTATTAGTGTAATGATGTTTGAACATTTCAGATGTGGATGGATTTTTATCTACTACCAAAAATATCCAACCAAATGAAAATATGGTTATCATAGAAATAAAATAATAATTTATTGGTTATTTATCTCAATTTATCCAATAACAAATAATTTTTATTTTGAATAACCAATTATGATTTTTATCAAAGTTTAAGACTGTTGGCCCCAGAAAGGGTTAAATTAGTTGAGGAAATAAGTACTATTGTTATCAATTTTTTCTAAAACACAATTAAATGATGTAATACTTGATATACTATAAAATTAAACTTGAGATTTTTTGCATAAGCTGTTTTATACTCATAGTAATTTACTTGGTTACAGAAAAAGCATTAAGATGTCGACTTTATGTAAGTTAAATTGAAAAAATATAGGCTTATAGTTTAGAGCACACTTTACGAATAGATAATCTATTTTATTTGTAAATTTAATTGAATTTACAGGTATTAGTAAATTTTATTTTAGAATTAGCTATTTATAATAAAATTATTCTGGTTTGATTTCAACTTTACTCAAAATTACAACTAGCCGATACTTTTAGCATTGACAGTAATATTAGCGAAATATAATTTTTAAAATGTCAACTATCTTTATTTCTATACGAATTAAGTTTTAATTATAAAAAAAAGCAAGGAAATTAAGTTTTTAATATGCAAAACCTAAATTTTAACATTTTATAGTTTACTTTGTAACTATTACATCGCAAGAAATTTTTACAAATAAAAAACCTCATTAATGGAAAATTTTTATATGAGAGTGCATTTGGACCAATATTGGGTAAATATAAAAATAGCTTTCCCAGAGATTTAAACTGATATATTTTATACCATTGTAATTAAAACAAAATATGATAGTATAAACTTAACTGATACAATCTTTTTTAATTATTATTATAATATTTCTATATTAGCTTAAAATCACATTTAAATTAAACCTGCATTATATTTCTAAAGTTTTAATTTTATCTTTAGCTAATTGCGATTAATGATTCTAAAATAAATTAACATATATTTAAAATAAAATACGAAAATTTAGTATTCTATGTTATTACAATGATTCAAATTTTCTTTATAATCCAGTAGCGGTATAATTAATTTACCATTTTTATTTGTTATATATTAAGCTAAAAAAATTGACGTTTTTTATTTATAAAATGGTTTATATACGAAAAATTAAAAAATTACTAATTTTTATACAAATAGAACTGAGAATGTATATGATTAGGATTATATACACTATATAATGTAATAGTTTTAAATATTACTTTTAAAGACCATATAAAATAATATTTTGCCGCATTTAATATATTTGAATTAGTGTTAAATATTGTATTATACAAATAATTTAAGATTAAAAAATAAAAGATTATTATATGATTATTCCTGAATTTGATAGTAATAAATTTTGCAATAATTTAGTTAAATTATTTGAAAATGCTATTAATTAACTTTTTTTTGATTAAATATTTATAGGAAATTATAAAAAATTTGAAATTATGCGGTAATGTAATCAAGACAAAATCATTTTTACACGTAATCTAGCTATTTAATTTTATCTTATATAATGGCTAGTTTCACAGTTAGAGATATTAAAAGATTTTTTATAGAATTTAAAGTATTAGAATCTCTAGAATTAATAAATTTTTATTAATGATCTTTCTATTTTTTTGATTTTAATATTATCGGACATTTAATTACACAATAAACTATATCTTAAATCATAAAAAAAACGAAAATTAGAGAAATAATATAGATATACTTTCTATAACAATTAAATTATATTATCTATCTGACGGCGTCTAGGTCAACAGATATATTTTAAACATTCAGCAGAAATAACTATCAATACATTATTCCACATATTCAACGAGGATAGTGCTATAAGCTGTCAAAGAACTAATAAAAAAACATCAAATCGAGTTATTCAAATAATTAAACATTTAGACACTTCCAAAATCATAAATTATGATAAAAATAAAATCCAGCTAAACTTTAGAATTATCGAAATTACTCTTGTATAATAACTTACTAAATATATCATATCTGAATTTCTATCAATCGCTGAACTTTTTTCACAGAGTATTCTCCATACTATAAAGTATGAATTAGATAATAAGGATATTAAATTTTTCTCCTCTGGACTAGGATCCAAACGAGCTGTAGATCAAATCTATACTTTTCCTGACTAATATCACAAAAGGCTATGTATAAATTTATATTAAATTACATAAAAATGATTAAAAATGACCCTAGATATAACAAGAGATCAATATATTAGAAATTTTATCAAATTTTATATTTGATAATTGATGATTTAATTTGAATAGAGATGATTGAATTATCTATTCATCTTAGTTTCTAATCATCGGATAGTCTAAAAATTAAGTTTTAAAATGATACACAAGTTAAATCAAAAAGTGCTATTCGTTATAATAGAATAAAATATTGGGGTGAAGTCGAAATTGTTGTGCAATATCATATGATTTCAAATAACGAAATTTTAATGTAATATGACCTGGTGTGAGAAGTGAGAGGAGATGTAATTTCTAAGTGTAGAAGTGTATATATGTTGATGTGTTGATGTGTTGATGTGTTGAGGCGATGTAGATTCAATAAGTTGAAGAGTTTAAGTGTCGTAGATTTATTAATTTGAAGTTTTGAGGGTTGGTATATATTATGTGTTTAAGAAAAAAAGGGGTAGTTGAATATATTAGATATAGTTTTGATTCGTTAATGCGCTTATGAATCGTTGATTTGACATATTGCGAGTTCTTAAAATCGATACGTAGAATTGCTCATGTTTTTTTAATTCGAAATTTTCATACATTTAGGTGTCTTCACATTATTTGCTGGGGTGTCGCATAATCGATAATTCATTTTTTTAGGGATTGTATAATCGTGTTTTGAAGCGTTTTATTAAGTTTAATCGTTTTATTGTTGCTTTGAGGGGCCTTAGATTTGATGTGTTGATGTGCTTAGGAGCCGATTTTTTTGTTGAGGTGTCGATGGGTTGATGAGTTGAATTGATCAGTTGGTGAGTAGAGTTAATTATTTGAGTTGAATTGATCAGTTGGTGAGTAGAGTAAATTATTTGAGTTGAATTGATGAGCTGAGTTGATGAGCTGATGATTTGATGATTTGATGAGTTGATGAGTTGAGTTGATGAGTTGAGTAGTTTTGGTGAGTTGAGTTGATGAGTTGAGTCTAGTCGATTTGATGATTTGATTTTAATTGCTGCAGTTGTGCTTGCTGATTATTTTTCGGTTGTAAATAAGATATATATAATATTTATAAATTAGATTTATGTTAATTAGAATTATTTATTTTTGAATAATTTTATTTTTAAAATAATTAAAAACATTAGTATTTAAAATGCATATAGATATTTTTCTAATTATCTTTCGATTCTATTGTATGTTTATGTTATTTATAATCTATTTGTGAATCTTATACCGATGAGTATGCGTAGATAGGAATTTTCGTTGTCGTCTACTTTCAGAATCTATAAATCGTAAAATATATGCTTCCCAAATTTAATATAATTCTCTAGTATTTTTCGCTCAGACTTTTGCTGCAAGTTAGGGCTCGACTCTATCTATTATTTTTGGGTAGCAACATAAAATAATAAAAAAATCAATATCTTACCTTTGATTGCTTTTTAGACTCATCTATATTCTAAAATTTAGGAAAGATTTAATAATTTTTTTTTATCAATATTAAAATTATACCTACCTTTTGATTTTACACCAAGAGATTAAACATCAATAAGAAACATATTTGTTTGTATGAAGTATTTGCTTAAATTAGCATTGCTTAAAATTGATTATATTTTTTATAATATAGCTTCTGGGTGAAAAAAGATTCAAATCAGGTTATTAGAATTGATCGGCTTTTGAGTACTAAAAATGATGTTTTGACAACTTTCAAAAACAGCTGCTTACTGAATTGAGTAGTTCTTTCCAAGAACTATAACTAATAATGAATATTAATACTAAATGTTAACGAGAAGAGAGACCAAGATTCCTCGAACCTTGGACTCGAATATTTATATAGTAATATATGTCACAAAGAGACAAAAACATTAATGCAGTATAACCAATAGGCCAACTATGCTTATCAAGCATACATTATTGGCTAAAGAAAAACAAAAGTTTAATGTGACTATATTTACACTTCACAGTTGGTAAATAATTGTAAATAATACTTTGTTAACAAATGACGTATTTTAAACATTTAGTGTTGGTTGGCTTTGTGTAGATAAATTTTCTAGCAAATCATATTGTAATTTTTCAATTAATTTACACATACTAATTCTATTGGATTTAATTCTTAATGTATCCAATAACTGATTAATTATTAATAACTTAACCAATTAAAACTAGCAAGTAGCTCAATTTTTGTAGACACCCGAATCGCTATGCTCTATAATGAATTTTTATTATTTATAATAAGTTTAAATAATGACTATATTATGATAAATTATTTTTTTAAAATAGTTACGAGATTTAAGGTAATTTACAAATGATTATGTATTATAGTTATTATATTATGATAATCATTTAATTAAAGTGATAAATCTATTATCAAGCTATAAAATAAGTATTATTTATATCATCGAAAATTTAACTTTATGCTTTATATACAAACTATATTTGATTTATCGAGTATTTGGCAATATATTTATAAATTTTTATCTTGAGATGGATTAAAAATCTTTAAAAGTCCAAATATATCATTCACAGCATCAAAATTTTTTAAATTAAGAGTGCATTATTTATTAAATACAGTAAAAAGAAGAATTAAAAAAATCAAACATAATTTATAAGTAACGTCTTAATCTAATTTAATCTCATAATGATTTGTTTGATTATTCCCATTTATTAATTCGATTAACTTTATACTAAACTATATTACAAATAAATCCTTGAAGTATTTTATACAAAATTAAAAATAATCTGATAATGTGTAATAAAAATTAGAATGAAACTAATACAATTACTCTTACTATACTAATAACTTGATAATCATAGAATACAGTTTTGCAGTTAATTTACAAGTACATAATACACATCAAATATTCATCTATAATTCAAAATATAATAAATATATTCATTCAGGAACAAAATAAATATCCTATGTGTCAGAATATATAGTAGTAAATACTGATTATGATAAATTTATAGTATGTTAATTATAATAATTTAAATTATAAAACCTATAAAAAAAATTTCACTATTGATAATATATAATTTTTATGATGCTAATAGTTAAAAAGAAAATGCTATATTGAGAATTTATCATTTTTCATATTTTTACTACTCTAAAATATAAGTATTCTACTGCAAATTTCCATAATTTCTTTACATAACTTATAAATAAACTAATTTGACTAATTTTTTTTAGTCAAAAAATAAAATTTTTTATGATATAAATTTCATTTTATTATAAATATTAGATACTGATTCAAACTATAATCTGTTAAAAATTTAAAAAAATTGCTAACATGTTATAAATTTCAATTTAATATAGATAAATAAGCACACATACGTAAAGATAAAATTATTCAAGACGTTTCATCATCCCTAAAACTTTTTTTCAATACAATATAGAATTAATTTTTATCAATATAAATATAAAGTTACATCAAATAATTTATAAGTAAAGCTTTCAGTTTTTATTTTTTCATATCTTGCATCTTTAACACTTATTATAACATTTTATAAAATACAACGTAAAAATTACAGTTTGAAAAGATATTTTTCTGAACAAGATCGCTGTAATCTTATTTCTAAACTCATACTATTTTCCATTAAAAAAAAAACTTGAATCTGAGATTGAATCAAGATTTATGAAAGAATCAAAAGCTGATGACTTAATCAGAATCCAAGACCTTTCTTTTCCGAAAAAAATCCAGATGATTCTGAGTCTATATTGAACACGATACAATTTCTAATATGATAGCTTAATCTAGTTAAAATTGTGATCAATTTATTATAATTTCAACTCTAACATCAAAATTTACATCTTTTCTTTCTTTCTAGTCAAATCAGCCATGAATATTAGCTCGGAAACTACCCTGAATTTATATGAATCTGCGTGATTTGATTAAAGCACTGCGAATTATCAGAATTTAATATTCAAGAATGGACATGAGGCTGAGATTCTGGGAAAAGTCTGAAATTATCAATAAAGAGCGAGAATGAATTTTCTATACAGCGCGTACCTATCTGGTTACGATTATATCTGGTTTTGAATCCTTTTATCAGATAACCCTCGAGCTATTCAGATTTTCTGTTATTTGTCCAGGGATTTTCAAGAAACTTATCCGACTCGAGAAATGAAACCAGAGACCAGGTAATGGTACAAAAACTTAACAAGAGTATCAGGTTGTAGCAGTATTTGCACTCGAATTTAGATCCTTAGCAACAAAAAGTGGCCAAGACCGACTAGTTATGATTGTTTAATTATTATGATGTCTAAAAAATATTTTAAATATTTTAAAATAAACAGAAACCTATCCAAAAATCTTGGAAATAGTATCGATATTGTATTCAGAATTGGAATCAGACTATCAAGTGGAGATATTTTGCTTGAGTATCACTTTGAATCAACGTTATTCAACTATCAAAGGCAATATACTAAATAAAAAGTATCATCAGCTTCTTCTATGTATATAAATTCGAATCTGAGACCACAGCAAATATCTACTACTTCAAACAGATCTGGTAGTGAAATATAATTCTTGACGCTATTATATCCAGTTTTCACCCTCACCTATTAAATAATAAAAATAAATTAAACGCGAGTATAGCCTCTGCTTTTAATATTAGTAGTCTTGTTTTAGCATTCATAGCTGTAAATCCGAGTTTAACTCGAAATATAATATTTTGTAGTAGTGCATAATAGTCTACTACTGGAATCAAATCTTTCGATAGGTTATGATATTGTTGTGTGTGTAAAATTTCGTTTCAATTTTAAATATAGGTTACAAATATTTAAAAACATATCAAAGTGTTATTATGATGCTTTATTTCTTATATATTATTATGCTGTGATACATTCTTTCAATTTAAACTTATTTCCTTACCCAATCTGAATTATTAAAGCCTAAGGTATAAAATAAACCTGGAGCCAATAGATGTCAAAAAATACCTAGAACCTCCGATCTCTAGATGATACCCAATGCAAAAAATATGTATAAATTCTGTCACTTCGTCATCTATCATTACTTCTAAAAATTCACAGATCAACAAATTATACTAAATCTTACCTAACTAAAAAATATTAGTCAAACTATATTTAGGAATAAAAATTAAAATTACATTCGAATATAACCTCAGTAATCGATAGTGCTACATAAAACTGAAAGACTAAGCGATATCTAGTAATCTTTAAACGACTCAAATAGCTAGATCCAGACCCTTATTGAAGTAAACGAAAGTACAGAATCAGATCGAAAGATTTTTTTGATGAGTACTCTAAATCTAATGATAATCTCACTATTGAAGAAATTCAATAAGATTCTGACCTATATTTGTACCTATAGTTGTAAATTTTCACAAGCTCGACCGATATCTTAATTGCACAGACTCCAATCTACCACCAGTTCCTAAGCTAATATTGAAAATCTAGAAACTAATATTAATACCATCCTAGTAAAAAGTATTATCCGCTGAATTTTGCAATGATTTTTACTTGCGAGCTACCTAAATATACAAATCATGAAAATAACATGGAATTATATCATTGGTTTCCCGCTTTTTTGGAACCTGGTATACATTAACTCAGAAACTAAACTGAAAGGTATTATGGTTTATATCGACAAGAATTTAAGAACCGTTTCATCAAGCAATCGAGATCATCTGATATTTCTCCAATAATTTTCATCGTTATGAAAGATGGTAATCTCAAGGCGAGCGTTGACTACAGAATACTGAATGAATAAATAATAAATAATCATGATCCGCTTCCAAGGATACAAGAATCTTTGACCGACTACATTCTACGAAATAATTTATCAATGTGGACCACCGATGCGCTTATAATTTGATTATGATTCGTGCAGAGAGCGTGTGGAAAACTATATTTTGATGGCTATACAGAAATTTTGAGAGCATATTATGCCATTCAGTGTAACTGAAGTACCTATCGCCTTTCAAAATTTTATCATTAACATACTGCTAGACGTACCAGATAATTATGTGTATGTTTATTTAGATGAAATTTTGATATTCTATAACTCCCATACAGAATAGTAGAAACATGTACTCTCGGATCTCATCAAAAAATTGGAAGGTTTTCAAAACTGATAACTATCAATGTGATAATTTGATTAAAATTAAGTTGAATACACAGGATACATATAAAATCTTAAGACACCCGTTCAGTTCCAACCAAAACTTCCTATCTAGATTATTGGTGTACTCATAAGAGCATAGGTGATATTAAAGCCTTATATTGAATCGTTATACTCTTTGTATTTTTCATTCATTTCTGACCAAAATAGTTTGCAAGCTAATAAATCTGTGCAAAATAAAAAAAAATCATCTTAGTATGTTCTGATGATGCAGAAAATCATTCAGAAATATTTAATCTTGCAGAAATCCTCTCAAATTCAATTAATCAAATCCCGAAAAGGATTACTAAGTGGAAAATGAAGCTTTCAGCTAGGCTTTGAAAGCGATTAAATCACAATAAAAACAACAATAGGAACTGCATCTGGTATCTTAAATTCCAAGAAAAATATATCCTGCTGAAATTAGTTATTCAATTTATGATAAAGAAATATTATAAATCGTTTGGAAATTCATAAAAAAAGATATTTATTTGAAGGTGTAACAAAAAAAATTCAATCATGATAGACCATAAAAAATTTGGAGCACTACAAAACTGAAAAATAGTTAAATTGCAGACATAACCGTTGGTCTCATTTATTCGCTTGTATCAGCTTCATAATTAAGTATCGGCATTGACCGCGATCAAGAAAGCTTGATACCTTATCTATTAGATCAAAATATCTTAATAAATAACCGAATCCACACATTTTAAAACCTATAATTTTATGAACTTCATATCAAATACACCTTTGAAATCATGAAAAAAATAAATTTCTGCACTATTTTCAGAAGCATGCCTTATTAAAAGCTCTCTTAATTTATTTAAAACTCATTCTTGAACACCAATAATACTTTTAAGCTCAAAAATAGATTATTGAGCCACAAGATTAATATTTATTTAATACAAGCATTCATACTACTAAAAATTCAATAAAATGATTAATCTATACATTCTCAACACATATAGGCTTAAGCAAACTTTGAATCACTTATGCAGAAAATTGCGTCCCCTTGGTATGAAGCCTTCAGTCAATTCCTATCTAAAAAAGTATGGCACTTGTAACTGCACTAAATTTAATCTTATTATGAATCGATGTCTAATGATTTCCTATTCCCCTGAAAAAGATCAATGAATAATATTTATAGTTAATCTATAGTATAATTATCAAGAAATAAATATCAACATAGCTATATTACATGCCTTATATATTCGCAATGATGTCCTATTATATCCCTCGTGCTAAAATTTCGATCTCGAAGTAAATTGTGAAAGAGCATAATAATCAAAATCTTTAAATTATGTGGAATTATTGACATATAAATTATATTGCAAAACTTAATACAATTGTCATTTCATGAATAAATTTTTTCAACCAATTAAAGTATAGTATGCTCTTTTCTTCCTTCGACCAAGATTCTGAGGCTCAGGTGTGTGTAAAATTAGAACATAGAACGATAACTTATTCCTAAGTTAATAATCATCATTAAAACCTCCAAACTGTTCTCGATTGCCAAATACTCATTTATTATCCAATCAGTTGACTTACAAGCCACTCGAATTTTAGATAAATTAGTCAGTTAAAATCTAAGCTTTAATAAATATGTAATTATATCTTATGAAGTGTCTGCTGCTGAATATCAAATTTAGTCTTTAGGAACGATGAAAAAGGGCTGTTTTTAAATCTTGTGAGTTCCAGTACAGCTTTTAAATAATTCACTGAAGGGAATAGAAAACCAGAAATAAAAATATAAAGTAGTTGATTTTTTTTGACCTACTGCTAATACATCTCAATCTATCGACTATCAAAATATTTAAAAAACATAATTCTTTGATCCTAAAAATACCTAAAAAAAACAATTCAGTAACCTATAATATTAACATATATTTAATAATAAGAATATCTATATATTACTTCGCCAATCTATGGATCTGTAGAAAATATACCCAATATCAAAATATATGGTCTATCTTTCACCACAAATTGTAGTAAATATTGAGCAAAAATTTTATGTATCAGATATTTTTAATTTATAGCTCTATTACTATAACCATTGCTACATTATAATCTGTATTTGGCACACTTAGATGAGTGAGCATAGTATCCTGTAGTTTTTGATTGAATTTAACAAAAAGATCATTAAATTTTAGAATAATTTATCACATATTCCATTGTATTCTCATCGAATCTGCATTAAAAAATTTCTAAAAATCAATATTTATACAGAAAGCCTAAGGAAAAATACAAAACTGGTATCTGAAAGATAAATATCATATCCATTTCTTAAATACTGACAAAAAAAAACGATAATTAGCTATAAATTTTTTTACTATTCTTGTTTACCAACTGTGCCAACTGTTATTAATTAATAGTCTTGGAGCGTTGTAGTTAAACGTTATTTCTAAGATTTAGTCATTGTCACCACACTGATATGGTAGTAAAAAAATATATTAACTGTCGATTTGGAACTGCATCAATTCCTGATACTGCAATGGCAAAGTATCCATAAATATATTTTCCGGATTTTCAACGCGTCTAGAAAGAACTAATAACTAGATTTTGACTGAAACGACCGTTCAAATCCACGAGATCTACCATAACAAAGCTCAGATTCTATCCGTTGGCAACCAGAATTGATAACGCTTTCCTTCAACTGCAATTCAAAAAATATGTCATCTAGTCTAATTTAGAAGTGTTTGGTCTATAAAAAACTAAGGTAAATGTAAGAAAATAAAGAGCTAAAAAGCTCACTGCTTGAATATAATTTCCACAAAGATACTATAAAAAATATTTCGTTATAAAATAATTAAAAATAACTAATTAATTTTATTTATGGCAAAATGTTCGATCAAGACTTGATTAGAAGGGTGGTAGTGTAATGAGCCTAAAAAAAAGTATTATCATTTCCCTTTAATTTGGATACATAAAATTTTTTTTATTTTTTATAAATTAATATAAATTTAACGACCCAGGTTTAGGATCTTATGCTCATGTTTATTCCTTAATTTCTTCCATTTTTTATTCTATAAATGATAAACATTATCAAATCAAGTTTGATTCTTATAATATTGAACTATTATTAAATATAATTGTGATAATAAATTTATTATGTGAGTTAACAAGATTTAATATTCAAAAATCACATAAAAAACTAAAATATCCATCAGATTCTATGATTAATAATTTGATTCTGACTAGATTTTTTTTATTTATCGTTTAAATTCAATGTGCTAAAAAGAATTATATTAATGTATACTATTAATAGGTATTTATAAACTATAATTCAATTTCCAATTACATATTCAGCTATATATTTTAATGGATATGATATTGAATTTTAGTGCTATAAATTTTTTTTTGAAATCCAGTTTTTAAATTATTATTTATTAATTTTATTATAAAATTATGGTTAAACCTAATTTTATTTTATTGAAAAAATTAATAATGTAAATATTGTGTGGCTTAGCTCACTGAAATCATGATTTTAAATATATGTGTAATGAAAAAATATATAAATAGTTTTTTTTCCCCAAAATTATATCTGATATGACACTGATGATTATGAAAATACTGATCCATAATGTTTAATGTGAAGCAGAAACTATATATATTATAATCTATAAATAAGCTCGTATAATTATTTAAAATAATTATGCTTGCTGAATAAGTTAATCAGAAAAAATTAAAATATTTAGTAACAATTTATATTATTTTTTCTTATTACTTTAAATACTAAAACTTATTTCCAGAAACATCTGGCGGATAATTGGACCGTTTTTTTTGATGAATATTATTAATATTATAATTCGGTAGATTAAATGATATTTAACCAAAATTAATTTTATTCTCAGATCAAAGTAAACATTGTAGCACCTCATAAACATATAATGCTTATTAATTACCTTAGAATGACGCTAAAAACTTGGAATTATTCATGAATACATTAGCTAAATAATCAGTGTCGACGAAATTTTTATACTTAAACTATTAAATTTTACGGCATATAATTTAACTTTGTAGCATTTATTTGCATCATGAACTTGAAATCTAGAGTTTTATCAGAAATTCTAGTAATTTAGAGTATCAGAAATACATTCAATGGAACACTCTATTAACGAATTTTTCACTAATAGAACCGGTTAAAAATTTAATTAGCTATCTAATACTTAAATAATTATTCAATATTTACCCTAAATCTCATTAAAAAATTTATCACATTCAAGAAATTAATAAAACTAATGATAATGGTAATATAAAGATAAAATAACCATTTAGATTTGGTTTTTTAGTTGTTATATATTATCTATCAAAATATTATATATTATTTGGTGATAGTAAAAATTCCAGAAAAATTTGATATCATTATGAATTTTCTAAAGAATCTAGTGCAGAAATCAACCAATATTTAAAAAATCATATTGATAAATTCAATTCTCAGAATTTATATAGAAATAATTCAAGTCAAATTTACATCTCGAAGAAATCTTCATATCAGTTGATAATATTTATCATCAATATATTTTAATTGATATAATTACTCTCTGAGTCATAGATATACTAACTCTTAATAAATAATTGTAAGAAAGTATTTACTATTGTATTATAAAGATACTGAAACTAATTTTTTTAAACGTTCAATAATACGTATCGTTTAATGCTACCTCAACAACTGTTTTTAATTATCGTACGGTTAATGTTGTTATAACATAATTTCTAGTGAAAATTTTTAATCTTTAATATATTCATATAAATTTATACTATATTGACTAACTCGTATGTAAAAAGTTAGACTTTGATTTTTGAGATTTTGAAAAAATCAAAAAAAGTTAATGCATTTCAATTTATTTTCTGGACCATATAAAAAAATAAATATATTAGACTACACTAATATATTTTGATGATCGATATTAAATTAGAATATTATAATTGATTTTCTTGGATTCAGAAGTATTTATAAGCTCATACTAGATAATCCAGATATTTATTCAATAAATCATTTAGAATAACCAATATTCATGCTTATTCGTGGTTGATAGAAAAAATACATTGAATTTGTAATTTAATTTCGATAATTATTCTTATTATAGTATAATAAAAATGATATCTTTGATCATAATTTTCCAAGATCCTTTTGCTGATGAAATTAATTGAAATTTAATTTAAAAAAAATTTATAAAAAAAAATATTTGATTTAGGATAAAAGTTTAAGACAAAAATTATTATAGATAAGGAATAAGTATATTCTCACAGAATATTGCAATCACTAACTATATTATCGCTTATCAAATATTATGAAGATAAATATCGGATGAAATGATGAACTATGTATATATACCAGGATAAAATAGAGAACTTGATCATGTAATTAAAAATTAATCTGAAGATATACTACCCATACAATCGATTAAAAAAGTATAAGTGAATTTAAATATGATCCATTAACATACTAGTAGACATATATAAACTATTAGCTTAATGAATTAAAGCTATTGAGACATTTTTAATTTTTGAATATTTAAAAACGCATTTTTAGTCTGTAAAGTATCTTACAATTCTCCAGTTATGAATTGAAATATAATTTTATGTGGCTATATTCTATGTATTGAATACAGGATAGAAAACATAATAGCTATATTTTTAGAGATCCCTGAGTTGGATTTGGTAATATAAATATTTTAGTTATGAAAATTTTAATCCATAATTTTTGATTGAGGCGCGTATAATGTGTTTAGTAATAAAAATAAAGATTTAAATATTACGTATGATTGTTGATATGTAAATCATGATTACCAAGTGATACCATATGATTAAAAACTGAACCTTCAAACTTTAATATGTTTATCTGTTAAGTACTCCAATAGTGTATATGAGCACCTTATTTTATATTTGAATTGAATAATAATTATTTCAATCCAATAATCGAGCATCAACAACATATGAAATTAGAAATCAGTAAATTTTTTTATTTAAAATAAATATAATTGATATATTCTATATTTAATGACACACAAATAAAACTATTAGATCACGCAATTATATTATATATCTTCATATTTGTTACAAAAAAGAGTAAATGTAATTAATTGGAAAGCCAATATTAGATTCAAAAAATTAAATTTTTTTTGGTATTTTATAATAATATCGGCTATATATTCTAAATTTTTAGAATCACTTTGTAATCATATTAAAGCATTTAAAATAGAGTATATATTCTATCAAATAAAATAATGATTTGTAAAATTCAAAAAAAACTAATAATTCTCTCTGTCATGTCAATTATCTAAGGTATATCGACTCAAATATAGAATATTCAGTTATATTTGATAAATGTGATAATGGTTTTGTTACAATAATATCTACAGATGATATAGATATAAACGGAAATCATATTTAAACCAGACATCAAAATTATTACATGCAGAGTTTTTTTATAATTTATGCGATAAAAGTCTGTAATTATTTACTGTTAAATTTATAGAGTAAGATTAATATTTGGAATTTGGAAAATTTATTTTCAGTCCTTAAATTTAATATAATAATCACTAATCCTATAAGAATCCCAATGCTCTAAAAATAAAGTTTATAAGGTCATATATTATAGTAACTAGATATAACAGTCATCTCAACTATTATATAGAAAGCATGGAAGATAATTAAGTTGCATTATCAATCAGGTGTGTGTTAATAAAATCGCTAGCTTTACGAGTTTATTATATTTGTGATTAATTTTGTAATTCAAAATTATTTTATATTTTAATCGTTTCAGCATCTATACGCTATGCAATGAATATGTTGATATCACAACCACGAATAAATAAAATACTTTTTTAGATAAAATAAGATGAAAATTGGCACTCATATATTCCTGTAGAATTCAATTACTAGGCAATATCAATAAATCGTGATTCATAAATAGAATTCTATACTTCAGTATAAAAACGATAAAAATGGTCAACAGATATAACATAATCCCAATAACTCGTAGGTATGATTTTTATTATATCGTCTCACGTCAAATTATTGATAAAATCAACTATCTAAATGTCATACCAACGGTAAAAATGATGAAAATTAATATTAGATTTAATGAATACTTACAAGTTAGATTTATAATAGTAGAATTGTGTTATTTACAAAAATGTCAAAGAAAATTACAGTGAAAAAAATCCATGTTATATAAAAAATAGATAAATTTATGATAATTTAATTTACATTCTAATGGATGTATAGATAGTACAATTATCATCATAATTAAAATTAAATTTTTTTAAAAAAAATATAGCACACGTTAAGCTATCAAAATCAATATAATAGATTTTGATGAATTAATAGTTCGTGTCAATTATTCTTAAAAACTGTAATGATGGATTTATGATAAATCTAAATAATTTTGTTCCAAAACTTTAACAAATTCGCAGAATTTTCATGGTATTATGATAAAATAGAATAATATTCTAACTTATGAGCATTATAAAATATTGAATATTATTAAGATTAGAAATATAAATAATTGTGAAAACATAATTTAATAACGTTCGTTGTAAAATGTCAATAGGTACAATTAAGATGAGAGAAAGAGCGTTGAAATTTTATGTAATCAAAGTAACACATTTCAAATGAATTCAAAAGCTTGATCAAAAATGATCCTATTTATGAGCTCGATCTTTGATATTTAGAGCATATTATATTGATTTGACTAAAAATAAAGCAATTAGTAATTCATTATACCTAGAAAAATTAAATTTTACGACGTGTTTAAAATTTAAATTTTGAAAAAATGTACTCAAAATATATTAGAATAACATGAAAATGATCAAAACGCAGGTGTAATGTTTCACTAAATTCATTATGATATATAATAAAATAATTAAATAAATATATTATATACTTTAAAACAATTCAATACTTTTTATATACAATACGATTGTATTTATGATATCTTTTGATATTCTGAGCTTAAACTAAAAACATATTTATTGCTGGGATATAAACGTTAAAATAATTTAAAAAATATATCAATCTTATATAAATATAGATTATAATTTTGTGGTAATATAGATAACTATGATAGGACATATTAAATTTAGTTTTAAAAATAAAATGTTAATGCTATAATATTAATCGATACTTTCAACGTCCAAATCGATTCCATGGTAAATAAAGATAGAGAATATAATATTCTAAATGGTTAATACATATCTAAGAATAATAGACGGCTATTTTAACTATTTTGATAAGATTATTTACCATTGATCTATTATATAATAATTTATTGGGATATTAAATATTTTATATACAATATATGGATGCATAAAATTTAATTAAATGGAGAGTATTTATTTTAAAATCACCTGTTGAAATATGAATAAGAATCAATAATAATCATTATTCAGTTTCAGAATATAAAGAATAAGGTAGCAACCGTAAAATTAGTGAGGTAGATAACTATTGCAATTTGAATCATCTAAATCCATTATGAAATAGAATAAATTTATCAACTGCAATAATATAATATTTATATCGTTATGATTGTATATTCAGTCACATTATATTTAAAATATTGATAGAAATCACAACCAGCAATGTCATTCTAATATATTTTGACTATTTAAATTGTAGTCGTATTACATTTTTTAAATGACATTTATAGATCAATTTTAATTTTATTGAGTTATTAACCCATTAATCCAAATAATTTTAATGAGTGTATTCTCATTAATGAGTTAATTTTATATCAATAAAACAACTTACTATGTGTTTGTAATTAATTAAACAACTGTTCTAAAATATAAAACTCATAAATATTTGATTCTACTTTATATTAGATAGGATATTCATGTATACTAATAACTGAAATGATAGTTAAATTTTAATAATAGTAATAGAGTGAATTGTGTTGCTATAATAAAAACTTTGGTTATATCTAAAATAGTTATACTCATGAATAAATCTAATGATATAATTAATTATTTAAATTTATTCATCAATACCACCTATTCATACACAAGGTATATTATTGTATTGGTAAATTGTTTCTTTTATATTTATCAGTTATAAAAAAACACGTATACTTAATTGTATGAATTGAGAATAAAACACATTTAATAATATATAATATATAATGTCTACATAATTTTTTTGATTTTAGTTCTTAGTGATTTCTCATACAAGTTGAATAAGATATACATTGATATTATTTACTATCATCTTAATAATAACTAAAGTAACCATATTAATTCTTAGTTTTATTTCATTTATTAATTTAATAAATTGATCAAATAGTAATAAATTGTAATCACTAACATGGTAAAAGTTCAGTTCGTCCTTAATGAAATGTTTATGAACGAATTCTGTACGGAATAGGTCAGAATTGGTTATGATATAAGTGCCATGTATTGGTTGAATCATTTTCTAGAAAATCTTAGCTATGAAATATAAAAATTATTTCTAGAGATAGAGGCCTAAAGTTGCGAAATATATGATGAGTAAAAAGTGCGACGTTTTTTTATGAGTAAAAAATATTATAATTTAATATAAAAATACCGATATAATAATTTATAGTCCAGAATATTAAATAATAAAGCTTTTAAATAAGTTTAGATATATTATGCTAATATGAATTACTGTTATGATAGAGTTATCTTGATAATATATTGCTCATAAGCATTTAAAGCTAATGGATAGTTAATAAGAATATATTTTATTTAAAGAATAAAGTATGCGAGATACTTTGTCTATAATTACTTATACATATATACCTGAATTTCAATAGGTAAATATTTCTATTATTAATATTTTCTATTTAAATACGTTTCACTCAATTAAATTTAAAATAATAACGAGCCCAAATTTAGTATATTAAAGATGAACCATTATTTATAATGAGAAAGTAATTCAGAACATCAATAGCTCATTAATTATTTCAAATATATTTAATAAGCTGTAATCTATTTCGTATTGAAATAATTACTAAAGCATCCTAATATATAAAATTCATGACAATAGCTAACTTCACTTTAATAGATTCGAAACAATTATGTATTGATGTTATTTTTAATATTATATACGACTAAAATATTTTATTACTGATAAGGACAAATATTGGGAAACGTGTATCTTCAAAGCCCTATTTAATTCAAGATAACCTATTATCCGTCCCTGAGATCTTACTAAAAGAAAATATTACTATGAGTCGGGGTAAATTCATTCATACTGCACTTGATTGGTCATTAATGAAAAATTATCTAAAATTAAACACAATTGTAGATAGATTAGAATAATTTAACTGGTAATCCTCTATTTACTTACCTCGAATAATATTGATGGAGAACTAGTCGCGTACAATTGTCATAAATATTTTATTGTGAAAGAAATGATAAGTTTTAACCCTCACATTTACTAGCCAATGTTGAATTAAGATATAAATATCTTAGTTATATTAGTTTCTAATATATTTTAATTAATCAATGTAGAATTTAAACAATATATCACTATAATATATCCAATACTGCTCAAAATCAATGCAATTATTATTGGTTTTAGAATTTTATACTAATAAATCTTGATGATCGAAAATATTGGGACTTTCTCTGACTTATTCAAACCGATAAGAACTCGTTGAATTGATCAACAATAAATTAAAAGGAATTTTAAATAAAAAATACAAAATAAATCTTTTTTTTATAATACCGTTAAAATCATATGATACAGTATCCTATAATAAATAATATAAAAAACCTGCAGTATTTAAAATTTCATCAATATTTTATATTGTCAACAAATATAATTTTATAATAGATACAAAATTAT
>LSSN01000764.1:2105-14566 GCA_001970855.1 Smittium culicis | reverse complement strand
TAATAGTGGTTAATTTCTGTTAGTTTGAGTTAATAGTGGTTAATTTCTGTTAGTTTGAGTTAATAGTGGTTAATTTCTGTTAGTTTGAGTTAATAGTGGTTAATTTCTGTTAGTTTGAGTTAATAGTGGTTAATTTCTGTTAGTTTGAGTTAATAGTGGTTAATTTCTGTTAGTTTGAGTTAATAGTGGTTAATTTCTGTTAGTTTGAGTTAATAGTGGTTAATTTCTGTTAGTTTGAGTTAATAGTGGTTAATTTCTGTTAGTTTGAGTTAATAGTGGTTAATTTCTGTTAGTTTGAGTTAATAGTGGTTAATTTTATTTCTGTTAATAATTTCAATATTTTTTATTTTTATGATTTAAATTTAGTCTATTGAAAACTATGGTTATTTATACTTTTTTCATTTAATAAATTTACATCTTAAAATACAAATTACATGAATTTGCATATATTTTATGCATTACTGTTTTTATTATTAAAAGCCGCATTGTAATTAAGATATAGAAGCATTTGTACAATGTATTATATTCAATAAATATTTGCTCGCTATTTAATTATAATAAACAAATAAATGATTTAATAATTTTTTTATAAACAAATAAATGATTTATTAATTTTTTTATAAATAAATAATGAATTTCTAGAATTTATTTGAAATCATTTGACCATGTAACGAATAATAAAGTCTAATTATTAAATTTTAAATATATCATGCATATGGTATATGTTTTAAAAATTATAAATTAATGTATCAAATTAATTAGCTAAGTGATATAATAGATAATTCTCTTTTGATTTAAAATAATTATATTAAAAGTTTTAATTTAATACTTGCCTATATTATAATTATTTATTTAAATTTAAATTTTTATTTGATTAGCTAGAATTGAATTAATGTTTTTCATTTATTAATCGGAATCGAAAACACATGGTTTATAATTTAGTTTATGCTAACTCTAGAATTTATTTATGTTATAAATGATAAAAATTAATTGAAGATACCACATTAATTTTTTTACTACTGAATCTTATTGCTGAATATTATACTTAATGTGATATTAATTAATACATATTGCTCTAGTTTTTATCTCTTTTTTTATGCTGAAAAGATGTAAAAGCGTTAGGAATCGGATATTTTTAATTATCAAATAATTTGATAAGAAATAATTGAATAGTTTTTTAGAAAGCATTGCACTATTGCACAATCATTGATTTGCTATGTTAGAAAAAAAAATCAAATACGACATAATCAATTAGATTAATTACAATTATTTCATAATGTGATATCTATTTAATAATGCGTATAAAAATTTTTATAATGAGTCAGAAATCTTTTGTTTGAGCTAGAATTCTAGAGCATTATTTATATTTTTTGTTTTTATAACATTTGACCAATTACTAATAAATCTAAATTCGTAGCACATAATTGACTTAATTTGAATGCTCATTTGAATTTATTTTCTTTTAAAGTAAAGAAATGAACTAGAATATCTAGACTCTATTTATGCTTGAATTCTAAAGAAAAGTTGCAGTTTTTTTTGTTTGCATATGTTAATTAATCTAGTACAAAAATCTAAAGCACGTGTTAAGCTATAACTATAATTAAAACATTATGCTTTATTTCATTTCGATTTTTAATTGAATGAACTAGAATTTCTTTATAAATTTAAGCATGAATTTTATATTTATAGTTTTTATTATTGAATTAATATTAATGCATGATTATCTTTTTATAAGCAATATTTTTTTTGCATAAATATTAGTACTTTAAACTACGCAAAAAATTTAGCTAAAAAATACAAATTAGCATAATTAGTCTATTATAATAAGTATTGCGGTGTCGAACATCTATCGATTTTTTAAATATTACAGCAAATAGATCCAAATATACGTTGCTTCAAGTAGGTCGATTTTCTTAATTTACATGCAGTATTGTTAATAATTTTTTACAACCAAACTAAATTGCGGTGATTTAATAGAGCTCATGATCTTTTTCTACGTCCACTAGGAATAAAATACAATTTTATTCCTAAGCTTTAAATATCAATCTGGTACTCCTATAATAAGCTGCTAAACAGCTGAAACCCAAAATGCTATCTAGTTAACAGAAATACGTACATAATATTTTAATTTTTGAGATGAACTAACCAGTTACACCATATTATAAAATTTCCTATTCTAGAATCAGTGTAACCAGAATTGCTGATCTAAGAAATTAATATCATCGACCAGGGAAAGAAAAAAGCTCTGTATATATTAGAATCACGAAAAATAAAAACTATATATCAATGACTTATAACCATAAAAAGTAATAATAATGATTTAATACTTATAAATTATATATTTATTAAAAGTGATAATGATGATAAAGAGACCAACAAAAAAAAATTTTTATTATATAAGCAAAAAAATATATAGGGGTGAAGAGCGAGATGAGAAATCTTTAGAATATATATGAATCGAATATATGGGTATCATAACACGAATAGTCGTATCGATGCTGATTCAAAAAAATCAAGCTAAAAATCAGGCTAAGGGTTTTATATTAAAGACGAAGTTTGAAATATCGAGGAATTGCGGTATTAAGGATTAAATAGATGAGGATATTGGATGTTGAGGTGATGTCTATTCAGATCGTTTAGGTGTCAAGGAATTCAATTTTTGACGATTTGAAAAGGTTTTTTGATGAATTGTGTAGGAGTCAAATCATAATGAAGCTGAGGTGATGATTTGTCCAACGACCAGGATTTGAGGTGTTTAATAGTACTCGATTTGATATATTGATTTGTCGAGGCTTATAAAATGAAGTGTAAAGATTCCGAATCAAATTTAAATTGATTTCTTGAAGAGCAGAAGCGCTTTTTTGTTGAGTTGGATGAATAAGTATCAATTTTGTATTGAGGGGAATGGTTTCGAATCGTTTTATTGTGAGATGCTGGCGACACGAATTTTATAGATGATCAGTTTTATAGCTATTGAAGTATAAATACCTAGAGTTAATGAGGAAAATTGGTGCCAATTTGATATAATTATAGGTACTATTTATTCTAATGGGTGATGACTAAAGATTTTGACGATACGAATTGCTTGTGTGGTGCGTAATCGATTTGAAATGGATTTTAGAAAAAGAATTGATTTATAAAGGTGTGAAAATAATTGAGATTGATATGGATCGAACCGAATAGAGTTATGGTTATGTTTTTGAATTAAAGGTATGTGAATACTTGAGGATTTGAGATAGAATTTTAGTGGTATTAAGTTTTGAATCGTTAAGGTAATATTATCTAAATCGTTTAGTAGTTAAAGTTAAAATCAATTATTTATTTAGATGAAAATCAATGCATTTTAGAAATATAAATTTTTATTTGTACAGGGGTGCGAATGATTAGTAGTTGAGATTTGAACCTTTGAGAAGATAAGATATTAATAATTGAGGTGTTGAGAATTATAAAATTAAATGTGTTGAGGTTTGAATTTTTTAGATGTGGAAAGTTATGGAGGGAAAGCTGAGAATGTGAGGTTTAATTAGCTAATAATTATGGTTTATAAAGTTTTTTTTTAAAGATAGAATCGTATAATGTTGAGATTAAATCGTTGAGTGTTGATTTTAGATCGTTGAGTTAAGCAGTTTGAGCGATTGAGCGCCGAGAATATAATATTCGATTTGTAGGTGTCAGAATTGTCGAGGTTACAAGGATACTACTATAATAGTGTTGAGTTATGCATCGTAGAGTAATTGCGGATGAGTATATATAAGCAGAACTAAAATCAAAATTAATAGTATTTTGAGTAGAATGAGATTTGAATTTTAAATTACTGGTTTTTAGGTGAGTGAATGGTTTCGAAAATAGGTTTATATATATTAGATTTATTGTTTGATATTTAGATAATTAAGATTAAAAACTTTTTGGGTAGCTAAAAAAAAATAAAGTGTCGAAAATTATATATATGGCAGAATTACTTTGTATCTTTGATTCAATTAATTATAATTGCTGTGGGTTGAGAATAAAATTGCTGGAGATTTTTTTTTGAATCGCTGATAATTTTGGTATATCTCGCTGTGAGTTATGGATAGAATCGCTGGGAGATGAGGATTGAATTTTTGATAGAATTGTTGACAATCGCAGGGAGATGATGTTGATTAGTTGATAGAGCTGGTATGGTTCGCTGATAATTGAGTAAAGATTAGTTGATAGAATTGGTAGTTATAGATATTGTAAAGTTATGAATTTTTTTTAAACTGGTTTGGATTGCAAAAATTATTTTTAGAATTACTCAGATTTGAGGTTTGAATCGCTGGTAGATGATGATCGAATCGCTGATAGTTAAGATAAGATTCGCTGAAAGATATTATTTGAAATCTGAGAGTTGATGATGAATCTCTGGGAGCTGAGGTTGAATTGCTGATAGAGTTAAATAGGATCTTTGGGATATGAAAAATAAATCAATGCGATTTGAGCTTTGAATCACAAGTATTTGAATTTAGATTTTATGCATATTGAGGTTTAAGTTTCTGGGAGTTGATGTTGAATCACTGGGGGTGTTTTTTTTGAACTGCTGGGTGTTAAGATTTGAATGGCTTGGAGTTGTTTTTTGAATCTCTGGAAGTTTTTTTTTGAATCTCTGCGAGTTTTGATTTTATACTCCTTGTAGTTGAGATTAAATCACTGGGAGCTGTTATTTGATCGCAGGGAATAGACGATTGATTAGTTGTTAGGTGGGATTGAATCTCTGAAAGACGAGTTTTATGTCACTGATAGTTGAGGTTTTATTGTTGGGAGTTGTGAAAGTATCGATGGTAGTTGCTTTTCGAATCGCTGGTGGACGCTTTTTGAATCTCTGGTTGTTGTGTTTTAAATTGTTGGGAGTTGAGGTTTGAGTTTGTGGGAGATGAGGTTTGAGTTTGTGGGAGTTGAGGTTTGAGTTTGTGGGAGTTGAGGTTTGAGTTTGTGGGAGTTGATTTTGAATCGTTTGGACTTGAGTTTTGAATTGCTGTAATTTTTTTTATTTAATCGCAGTCAGTTCTGTTAATAAAATCTGGGCGGTGATTTTTTAACCGTTGGGTGATGAGGTTTCAGTTGCTGGAGGTTGTGGTTTAAATCAATGAAAGTTAAATTAAAACTCTATGTGTTGAGGTTTTAATCGCTGGGAGTTGTGGATTTACAGCAGCTAGTTGCTATTTGAATCGCTGGGAGTTGAGGTTGTATCACTGGTAGTTGTAGTTTAAATCGTTGGGAGATGTGGTTTAAATCGATTGGTGCTGAGGTTTGAGTTTCTGGGAGTTGGTTATGAAACGCTGGTAGTTGTTTTTTAGAATCGCACAGTGTTTTTTTTAGAGTCGCTGGTAGTATAGGTTTTATCGTTGGGAGTTGGTGCTAAATTGATGAGTGAAGTGGTTTAATCACTGGGAGATGAGAAGTATATCGCTTGGCATAAATATTTGAATCGCTGTTATTTATTTTTGTGTTGCCAGGAGAATAGGTAGAGTCACATGGATTTCAGTTTTAAATCACTGATAGATGAGATTTGATTCACAGAAAGTTATAATTTGAATCTCTTGGCAATGTGGTTTTTAAACCCTGGTAGTTTTTTTTTGAATTGCGGGGAGTTATTATTTGAATCGCTGGGAGTTGTTATATTAATCGCTGGGAGTTGAGGTTGTATCGCTTGGAGTTGAGGTTTGAGTTGCTGGAAGTTATTGATTTATCGCTAAGAGTTGATATTGAATGTCTGGGAATCGAGATTTGCGTTGCTGCTGGTTGAGTTTTAATTACTAAGAGTTGAGGTTTATTTCACTATTTGATCAGTTTTGAATCGCTGAGAGTTGAGGTAATTACTCGCTGATATTAATGGCGTAATTTCTTAGAGTTAAGGTTTAAATTGCTTTAAGTAATGTTTTGAATTTCTATAAGTAAAGTATTGCGTCGATTGAAATTTAAGGTTGTAGCGCTGATAATTGAGGTTATTTATTTTTAATAGATTTATTTTCTTTTATGTTTAAATATTAGATCTTATTATTGTTTAAAATTGTAAATAGATTGCTTGAATTGCATTTAAATTTATTTATATGAAATTTATTTATAATAATAATAAATGTAAAACATAAGATTTTATTTATTATCTAGTAAATTATTAATACGAAATTATGCTCTAATTTTTATAAGTTTCAATTTCTTTTCTTACTTTTAAATATTGAAATTTATTGTATATCATTTGATTTATACTTAATAAAATAGCAAGTAGTAATACTAGATCGTTTGTATTTCTGATTATCCAACACCGTGTTTGAGAGAATTTTGATTGAACTTATAATATGTAATAATTATTCAGTTTAAATTGGAATCATGAAAATTTCCGATTTATCTTTTGAATACATAAAATCTTTTAATACGCAATTCTCACATTCTATTCTACGTTGAAGACTCTGTTTCTTTATTGACATTATTTGTTTCGCAGATTTCAAGTTCGAATGGTTCTAAATTATTATATATATAGCAATTTTATAAAATAAATTCATATTCTTACCTTTGACTGTTGTTCAAACTAATTTAATTCTTTGATTATCGATTGCTTAGATATTAATAATTAGTATAATATAATCATTGTACAATATTATTATCCAAGACTTTTTATAATAAAAAAGAACCAAGTTTAGTTTATCTGAAGATCTAAATATTTTTAACTTTTTAAAATTTTATATATTTATTGCAATGGTTTATGGTTGGATAATATACGTAGTTAGCATTATGAATCTATATGACGTATATAGCACATTTAGTGGTGGCTGACTTAATGAAACTACATCTTTTACCCAATTAAATTTTATTTTTTGAATTAATAAAAATATTAAATACAATTGGATCTGCTTTTTTATATATCCAATAAAATTAAAATAATCTAAAATTAAATTAATTATATCTAGCATAATGTAAATATATTTTTGACACACGTAATTGATAAATGAAAATATAAACTTGAAGTTATTTATGATATCCTAATAACAAGATAACATAATTTTTATCATTAATATACTAAAATAAATCACTATTGATAATTTTTCATAGACTTCTATGTGTGCAAATAGTACTTAATTTATCAGTTTAACTATAATGATGAATATATTACTTGTGATATTCAACGATATTATATACTTAAAGTATTCATTATTTATCGAAATTCATACTATAAATTTATTTTCAATATTAATATCTATTTATACATAAAAAAATATAAATTTTATTCAAACTTTGGCACAATCTGATTTAGTTTTCATCACATAAATTATACGATTTTATAAACTGAGAGGGATTTATTAATTTCAATAAACATTAATATGATTTATATATAAGGTAATACAACTCATTACAAATATATATACTCAAAATATTCTCAGTTTCTTTTCTTGAGATTTTATATTTTATAACTCATTTAATCTTATTTAATACTATAGATCTCATAATAATGTATGTATTTTTTTCATAAAGTCACTATATATATAAAGTATAATAAAATTTAAATACATTCACTATTTTTCACATAAAATATAAATTTTTTATTTAATGATACAATTCTAAATAACAATATATAATTTTTATTTACAGTAATGTTTTAATACTTATAAATTTATAATACTAGGATAAATTATTGATAATTTAATCAGACTTAATAATTGCTAACTACGAGTTGGATTATATAGAAATTGTAATTTTTAATATTATATATAAACTTTAATGAAAATTTCTTAGATGATTAGAAGATTCTTTATGACTAAAAAAAATAATGAATTTAATAGTAAAATTTATACGCTGAATTGTATATTAGCATATATCAGATTAAATATACTTGACACAATGGCATTCTAATTCATAATTCGGCAATTTCTTCTAACTATAAATAGATGATATTCTACAAATCAATACTTATTTTAATTTTATAAGAAAAAAATATCATATAATTAAACTTCCAATTAAGTGAAATTTTATATATTAAATCATTATAAATCAATAACGAATATAAAATTTGTCAATATTCTAGCTGTCGACTAATAATAGCTACGTAAATGTAACGAGTATATTGCACTTGACTAATCATTATTTCTAAAATTTAGTTTGATAACCGAATTCCACTCTTTTTAATTAAAATATATAAAACTAAATATTCAATTCTGAAAAGTGTAAATTTCTATGATATTATATTAATCCGTCGCATAATAGTTCATTTTATAATATTAAATATAATTAATAAAATTTGAACCATACTATTTTAAAAGCTTCTTGTTGAACTAAATCGAAATATTTTTATTTCTCTACTCCTACTCTTTTCGTATAAAAAAACCAATTTGAGTCTGTACTTGAATATAGAGCCATAAAAGTATGAAAGTATAAACAATCAATTACTAAACCACAGCCCAAAAATTTACGTTCAAGAATACTACTCGAGTATTTTTAGGTTACCACTGTTAATATTTCTGTTCCATAATTGATAATTGAATCTAATCAAAATCGCTACATATAATTTAAATAATCAACGCAAGTGTAAGAATTATCCCCCTTACCTGCCATTACAGTCGTTCAAGTCATGTTTCAATCCCAAAAAAAATCTGAAACCTCCTGAGCTCGTCAAATTTTATGAATACTCTGCTAAAAATCAAACTTTCATGTCATACTTGAGCTTACAGTTCTATTATATGCATTATTTTTTAAATGGAGATAAAATGAATTGTCTATATCAGTGATCACATATATGGATTCTCTTCTTAATAGTCTGGAAACCTAAATTAGTATAATTCCACATCTATTTATTCATTTTCTCTCTTTAACCAGTAATTCTCTAGAAATTTCTTCGACCCAAGATATATAATCAGAGCCCAGGGCAAGATATGAAAACTTGCCAGGGTTCCAAGTTATTAACAGCATACGCTGCATATTTTACAACGTTAGAAAGAGACAGTTTCTGGAACCAGATAACCCTGGTTGATTAATTTGGAGGTCTTGCCTTCAATTTTATGAAATTGATGATCATCTATGTTCTATAAAGTTTCATCAGACAATATAGTTATTTCTTTTAGAATAGGAAATCACCTCTCAAGTAAAAATTTTATTCTTCAAAATCACTCTGAATATTATACTTTCACCTGCCGAGGCCAATATCTTGCATCAATAGTATCATCTATCTTAATTATGAATTCCAATTCGAATGAAAACTCACAGATATTATCATCTATTCCAACCAGCTCTGGGGATTTACGATGAAATTGAAATTATCGCCTTCCATTTCCTTTCAATTCATTATGACTAATAAAATTAAATACTTTAATATCATGGGATTTGCCTTATCAGAGGTCAGTCCGAGAAGACAATTCGCGACTGACAATCAAATTTAACTGAATAAAAGAATAATACAGTAGAACACCGTAAGCTACTACTGAGATAAAACATGCTCATTATGTATTTTTATAATATCGTTATTATCAATATTTTCCATTTTCGTATATAATAATTTAAAATAATTTCAAAGCGTAATGTTGATACTTTATGCCTTAATAATTTAAGGCATGTTATAGATTCATATGCTATAAAATTAATAGATCCCTCAACCTATTTCCAGAAAGTCTAATCTATTATATAAACATGTAACCATTAATCGTCATAAAAATTACTAGTGCAAACTATCTCTAGGTGCTTTATCGATACCAAAATTAAATTTTATACCGTTAATTCGAGTAAAAAACACTGTTTCATATAAATTATACGAATATTGATCATATTCTAGGACTTATCAGGCTAATTAATCTCAGTCCAAATATAGATTTGAAAAAAATTCTATACAATTCGATAGTAACCTCTGAAAAATATACTGCTACCAAAAAATTAATTTCAACAGAATATTTAGTCAGCCTTCAGGCGAATCAGGTAGCATAATTTAGGCTGGATTTAATCAAAATAATTGTTCATCATCATATTCGGGAGAATTTTTTGATATTCACTCGAGCCTGATAATAATCCGGCCTTTGGAGAAATTCATGAACATCCTGACCCAGAATTTGAACCTATAAATGAAGAAATTCATAAAAAATAACAGCATCATAATCGGACAGACCCCAACCAATCTCTGGATTCAAGCCTTAATATTGAAAATCTAAAAATATACAAAATAATCAGTGAGTACCAGGGATTATCCGCTGTGTTTTACAAGAAAATAGCTAGCGAGCTATCTGATCAAAGATATTATGATTGACCTATAGAATAAAAGCCTTAATTTTCCGATTATCGGGGACTTTTTCACACTCTCTTAGAGACAGAACTGAATAATCTAATGTTCAAATCGACGAGAAAATTATGATCAGTTTAATCTAACTTTTTACTCATCCTATATTTCTCCATTAATGTTCACAAATAGAAATTCAGGTATCACACACTGATCATCTAATATTAGAAATTTGAATCAATAAATAATAAATAATAATGATCCGCTTTCAAAAATAAAAGAATTCTTTGATCAAATCCATTCTAAATAATACGTCGCCAAGCTAGACATTTGATGCGCTTATAACTTGATTAAGATTTGTGCTGTAGATAATTGGAAAACTGCATTTTGCTTACGATATAGATACTTCGATTACAACATTATACCACTCATTCCTACCAATGCATTCACCACCTTTAAAAATTTTAATAATGACTTAAACAGAAAAGTACTAGATAAATATAACATCTTCATCTAGAATACAATTTATTATTATTAATCTTATTCATAGAGCAATAGTAATATTTCATGTAGGTTCTCAACAAACTACTAGAAAGTAAGCATAACTGATAACTATCAATCTAATAACTTCAGACCAAATAATTATCTTTACTATGACATATTGATTCGTCTATTGACACCCATTTTGAACAGCTAAATCATACAATATAACTTATTGGTTTGCACCTAAGATATTTCATAATTTAAAAGTCACATTGGAAATCGTTTAATAAAATAGAAAGTTTATATCCTATCTGTCCAAATTATCCCACCCGCTCTCAACTCAACTCTGAAATCATACCAAGATTAAATAATCCAATGATGCTGAAAATCATCAGGAATATATTTTTACTCGCTGGAATCCTATCAATAATCAGTTATCAATCCATTAAAAGGAGTTTTTAGTTAAAAATAAATCCACAGGCTACTCTATGAGGGGGATTAAATCACAGGAATACTAAAATAATAAGCTTCTTCTAGTCTCTTATTTCTTTAGGAAATTATCTCTTGCTGAAATAAACTATGAAATTTATGATTAAGACTATTTAGCAAAAATTTCTGCAATCAAGAAATGAAGATATTACTTTGAATGAGATTCAAAAAAATTTAAAGCGTAATCAACAATAAAATATGGGAAAGCTTCAAGAAAACCAAACTTTGAAGTATAGATATGACCATTGGTATCATTTATTCAACCAAATAACTTCATAATCATGTTTCAACCTGAATCGCCATCCGGAAAAACTGATTATTTATCTAGTATATCAGAATATCATCAAAGAAAAGTCATATCACACAATACCCAGAATTCTATAACTTCATAAAATTCATCACCAGAGTCTCTTTTCAATTCAAGCAAAAAGTAGTCTGTGATAACTAAAAACACTAAAGAAATTAAAAGCTTTCATGACATGATTAATAACTCATTCTAGAATTCCGATAGTAATTCTAGATATAAAAATAAGTTATTGTTCCTAATGAATTTTTTCTATTTATAAAATTCATTTATACCTCTATTAATTCACAGCCACATAGAATCTATACCAACTAGACGCTATGGGCTAATGTAGAGTATTGATCACATCTGCAGAAAATACAATCCTTTTGGAATGAAGCCTGCAGTTACATCAAATTTAAAAATGTGATACACTTGTAGCCGCACAACACAAAAACTACATTTGAATGGAGGTATAATGAACCTCATATTCGTGCAAGCGGTCCATTGAAATCTAACGCAATGGAATTTATTGTAGATATTCAAAAATATAATAGAATTACTATGTATTAATGATTTTCATAAATATTTTCATAAAGGTGTTTGTCCTCTTGCGAAAATTTCTACCTCTGAAGAAACTGTGCAAGCATATATTCAATATTTTCAAATATGATAAATTATTGGGTAAGTAAAGCTTATATAACGCATCTCAGTTTAATTCTCGTATTAGGAATCAGATTTTTCAACTAATTAAACTTAGATATGCTCTTCTCTTCCTTACTCTCAGAAATTGATGGAAAAGTGTAACAGATAAACCTTATCTAAAACGACTACTCTGTTCCTACATTATTTAACTTTATTTCAACCTTTCCAATCTGCACTTGTATGCCACAGTCTCATCTATAAACCAATTCATTCACATACAAGCCACTCGCATTTATACGAATTGCTATAATAAAATATAGGTTTAAAAAATAGAAGTAACTACATCTTCTACAACGC